>PISW01006216.1:0-113685 GCA_004023785.1 Mungos mungo
TGGACAGTGGGTGCCCCCCTCCCCCCACCGGGCCGAGCAGGAGGCGCAGCGCACCCTCGGCACCCAGACGGAGCCGCCGGCTCCCTGGGCTGAGCGCTGCCGCCCACGGGGGCGCCTCACACGCGTCTCCTTTGCAGAACACCTTCCGGACGCCAGTCTACACCACCTCCATGAGAAGGAACGCCATGGGGGTCGGCCTGGTGTTCGAGGCCGACCTCTTCACCACGAAGCACCTCTCTCACTGGGTGCTGCAGGGGGTGTGCCTCACCCTGAACTCCGATTAGCCCTTTGGGTGAGGGGACCCGCACCGCGAGCTCCGTCCACCGTCTGCCCGTGGGGTCTCGGGAGGCTGGAGCGGGACTGACCTGAGGCTCCTTTCACTCGAAACCAGCCCTTTTAATCTCTCTCCGTATGAACGAAGCTTCTGTTTAAAGTGGTTTAAGGATTCTGTGTATTTGAAAAGTAAACACTGGGAAGCATTTTGAAATGTGTTTCCCTTCCCTTCTCACCTTCTCCGAGGAGACGTGTGTTCAGGCGGAAGGGCCCCCACACCACTGGCACGCGCGGGAAAGATTCTAATGGAAAACGTCAAGGGCGTGCTGTTGACAATCCAGGTCTGTCTCAGCAGACGCCTGCCTCTCTGGCAGGAGTGGCCTGCTGGGCATGGGGTCTGGGCTGACAGTGCCAGTCTGGAGCGGAGATGGCCAGTCGTCCACCGCCACCCCTCCCCATTCCAGAACTCTCTGGCCTGCTGGGTAGGGGTGGGGGTGGAGGTGAGGACCCCGAGCTCCGTGTTTAATTCCTGCATGAGCTCGTACCTGCAGCCTGGCCGGACCTGCGTGGGGTTGGGTGGGTGCAGACTCAGAGCAGCCGGAACCAGCCCCCGGGCGTCCCTTCCTTCTGAGCACGTGGGGGCCGGGCCTGCTGGAGGCGTGGAGTTGCGGCCCGTCACGGGCACGACAGTCCTGGGCAGTGCCCGGTAATAGGGATTCCTCTTTCGGGAAGTAAAGCTGCCCACCCCTGGGGCCCGAGCCCTGGGAAAAGAACACAGGGTAAGAATGCAGCAGTTACTGGGGGGCCTGTTTCTCTCCCTCCCCAGACCCCCCAAGGTCCTCCCTCAGGTGGTTTAATAAAAGACACAAAACAGAAAGGCACGTTTAGAAAATAAAGTTTGTTGGGATCTTGAACATTTTGGGTAAAACTAACAAAATATGCACACACATTCGGAGTGGGATGATATGAGGAGTAACGTCATCTTATTGAGTTCCCGTGACAGATACATACAGCCGCTCAGCTACCGGGGCCGCCCTGGGAGAGGCCTGTCGGAGGTTACGGGGCTCCAGGAGCGCCGCGCGCCCTGGAAACCGGAGCAGGAGGGTCGAGGCCGGTCGGCACGTGTTGCTCTGACTGCATAATTAGGCGTGTGACTATCTGAGGTCGCTAACGTCGCGCAGTGATGCAGCCTGTGGCCTGTGCTTGTCCACGAGCGCGCTGGAGTTACACGGAGGGAGAAGCCAGCGATTCGGCACACGGGTGTTTGGCCACCGCAGCTGGTAAATAGGTATTCTGCAGCAGGGACACGGTCGTATTCTGGTGTCAGGACGAGGGCCAAAGGAGGAGGATAATCTGCTGACGTGTCTGAAAAAAAAAAAACGTTTTGGCATGCATGGGAACTGGGGGGAAGGCGTGGCTGAGTTTTCCTAGTCGAGATCACAGTGCATGACAGCCGGGTGACGGGTCGCCCGGGGCAGGCCTCACACAGTTCTGTCCGTCCCTGAGTGCTTCCTCGCGCCCTTGCCGCCGTTCACCTGGTCCACCGCCAGCGTCTCCACCTCGGGCGGGGCCTGCGGCGGGGCGGCGTGCTGGATGCGGTGGGCCACCCCCACGTGGGCCTTGTGCTGCTTCTCGCGGGCCGGGCTGTGCGGCTCGCTCGCGCCGCGGTCGGAGGCGATGGGGGGGATGACCAGCGGCCTCTCCTTGATGAGGTGGACCTCGGCCGACTCCCTGGCCAGCAGGAACGGGGTGGGGTCGGGCATGGCATCCACCGGCTCCCGCAGGAGTAGTTTCCGGCTCTCGCCCCCGAATCTGTAGACCTCTTCAAATTCCGGGTGCAGGGGGGCCGAGAGGCTCTTTTTCATCCGGCGGCGCGGCGTCTCGGGCAGCTTGTCCTTGGGGGGGGCAGGCTTGTAGCCGGCCAGCACGGGGCTGCCGGACGGGCTGCCGTCCGAGGTCCCGCTGGAGCTCGCCAGCTTCCTCTTGGCGGCGTGCAGCTGCGCCGTCAGGTAGGCGATGGTGCTGGCGCGCTGCTCGAGCTCGCCCGACAGCATGTTGAGCTTATGGCTCTTCAGCTTCAGCTCCTCCAGGTACTTCTTCTCGCGCTCCTTGATGGTGTTCTCCAGCACCAGGATCATGGCGTTCTTCTGCTCCAGCTCCTGCAGCAGCTCGCCGTTCTCGGCCTCCTTGAGCTTCAGCTGCGCCTCCAGCTCTTCACATCGTTTCTTTAGCTCACTGCTTCTGGAAGACCCATCTCCTAGGAGTGAGCCGAGGGACAGGATTAAGACCCCCTCCCTCCCCGAGCAGAGGCAGGAGGCCTGCGCAGGCTGGCCTCACCGCCCGGGGGGGGGGGCACGTTGCTCCCACACTCCACCCACCTCTGTGCCCTCCTCCCACCAACGTGGGGGGCGTGTGCCCCGTGAGCTCCTTTGTGCTCCTTGCACGAAAGCGTGCCTCCCAAGTTCAAAAATGCCTCAGTCACAGCGGGCAACCTCTGGGCTTCGGACCTCGGCAAATAGGAGTAAACTGAGCAGATCCAGCCGTCTGCTCGGGTGGCACTTACTCAACACCCGCTCCGCTCGCAGCCCCGCCGTGAAAGACCAATGCAGACCCTCTCCATATCCAAGCACAGAACTCTGAAGCTGCAGAGGGGAGGCTGCCCCTTCCTGCCACATGGGTCCCCTCTCTCATCTTGTCTCAGAGGGCAGGGCTTCCGTGCCTGCGCTCGCCTCCGCCGCCGCCTGCCCCCTGCCGCCCATGACCAGCCGCTCAGGGACTCCCCGGCCAGTGCAGGACGGGAGCCGGCCTCTGTGGGTGCCTCTCCCGTGAGGACGCGGGCCGAGCGCAGACCCCGATCCAGGGCTGCGGACTGAGGTTGGCGGGCCCTGACCGATCGGGAGCTCCTCCGAGTGCCTGCCCCCGCCTCCCTGAGACCCCAGGGAACAGCACCGCCGGATCTGCCACCTTCCACTCTTCATAGGAAGCTCTGCACGCACGTCCCCTCCGCCTGCACGTCCTTCTCCGCAGAGGCTGCACGTGCACTGAGCAGAGGTCACTGGCGCTCAGTTACCACAACACTTTGTTTTTTTAGGATTTTTAAAAAATTTTAAGTTCTATACCCAACGTGGGGCTTGAACTCAACCCTAGGTCATCACCTGCTCTACCTACTGAGCCAGCCAAGGGCCCCTAACACTTAGCAGATGCTCAGGTCCCTCTCTCTGACCCTTGGAATCAGAACCTCCAGGGCAGGAGCCCAGGGCCTCACCCCATGGGCCTAGACTGAGCAAGTCCCGCATCTGCTGAAGCAGTGACTTCCAGCTCCGGGGAGGGGAGAAGCCCCGACCAGGACCAGCTGAGACACCCCTGGGCCAACCGTCACCCTGAGCCCCTGCTGCTGACGAGGGCAGGTGGGTGGCTTAGAGACCTAGGCCTGAGGACCCTGAGGCACTGTCTAGGGCCCAGGGGAGGAGGGACTGGGCATATGAGCTCCATCCTCCTGGAAGCAGAGAGGGTTTGGGGCAAGAATCATGCTTCTTCAGATTAGTCTAGCCAGGAGGAGAGGACACTGATTTCTGTGACATGGACGGCAGGGGTGCAGGAATCCTGTTCTCCTGAATCCCCAGAGGCCTGGGTCCTGGTCCAGGCCTTCAGGGGATGAGGCGCCCCGCATCCTGCCTCTGCAGTGAGGTCCGAAGGGTGGGCTCTGGTCCCCAGGCCCCTCCTCTGCCACACGGACAAAAGGCCGTCTTGGTCCCTGAGCGGATACTTAGGAGACTGTGACCTGAGCGCTGTGCTTGGTGAGGCACTGAGATCCACGGAAAGGTCTGTATCTGTTACAAGGGCTTGGACGTGCTCATGAATAAGAACTGCCCTGTGAAGCCTACTCAGAAAAAGGCACCTTGGGGCGCCTGGGTGCCTCGGTCCGGAGGGTCCGACTGTTGATTTCAGCTCAAGGGTTGAGCCCTACTCTGCACTGGGCATGGAGAGTCTCTCTTTCCTTCTGTCCCGCTCCTACACTCATGTTCTCGCTTTCTTTAAAAAAAAAAAAAAGTGTCTTGACGCGTGTGGAGTCTGCATAAATCCCCATTCCATTCCGGGGAGCAGGCTATTTGCCATTGGCCACAGAGGCCCCGGTTCTATCTCCTCTGCCCCAGCTGCCAGCAGGAGGCCCTCTCTGGGGTCCTGGATGATTCTGGTTGAGGGCAAGCGTTCCTGGGACTGAAGTCTACAGAAAGACCTTCACGACCCTCTGGGAACCAGCTAGTAATTTGGTGGCCCATTCACGTACTGTTTAGGGAGCACCCGCTCTGTGCCAGGGCCTGTATCAGGCTCAAGGGACAGAAGGGATGGGACTGTGCTCCTCCCTCTCTCTCTTTATATTACATATGTTTCTTGGTGATAGAAGGAACACACATTCACTGGAGAAAATCTGAAAATCAAGAAAAGCAGTGACCTTCCAAATATCGAAAGAAAAGAAAACGGCTCCTGCACTCACAGCCCTCCTACACTTCCTTCCCATCTTAGAAAGCTCTGGTCACACGTGCGGCTCTTTCTCCTCCGTGTGCAGGTAGTGAAAACGAACGGCACCGACATGGACCACAACAGGAAGTACTACGGTCATTAACTTTCGGGGAGGAGGTCCTTACCTGTCTGGTCCGAACTTTTGAGTGTCAGCTCATATGTTAAATCTAAAAAGGAAAGCATATACATTAACCTTGTACGTACGGTTACAGTGGGTTTGGAAGCCTTCCTCAGCTCTGAAAATGTAAAGCCTACTTCTGCGATCAGCCCGTGCATCCTGCCCAGAGCGGGGTCGGCAGCATTAGGGGCACGTGTACCAATGGCAGAAACCACCAGCGGCCACTGTCCTTAGCGCTCAGAGACCTGCCTTCCCTAAAACGCACGCCAGCGGCCACAAGGAGTGAGCAGCTTGCTCTGTATGTTGTGCTTTGGCGATCGGTTCCAAGATGCGCCGCCAATTCGAACCACTGCATTTTGATCTAAGTCCTCAGCGTGCTGAGCAATGGCTTTGCAGCCTTACGCCTGGTCATGTCGATTAGGCTACGAGGATGAGCTCAGGCAATGGAACGGACCCCAGCGATGGCGGGCCTGCCCAGGGCAGAGTGCGGTGGCCACCCCCCCCCCCCCCGCCCCCGGCACAGCTTCTGAGCCGGCCACCATGTGACCCTGGTGCAGGGACGGGCCCGGACCTGTGCAGTGCTGCTGCAGGCGCCGGATCTCGGCGTGCAGCCCCTTGAGGGTGCTGGCGTGCTCCCGCTGCAGGAAAAGGAGGTTCTTCTGGGCGCTGTGCAGCTGGTTCTCCAGGTTTGTGGCCGCCATGCTGACATCCAGGTGACCTGCGGGAGACACAGACGTTGGAGGCTGTCCCAGATGAGGGTCACGGGCGGTAGGCTGGAAGATGACGCTGCCTGCTGACTGCCCTTCTTGGCATAGGGGCCAGCGGGCAGTGTGAGGCCCAGCTCTAGAAGGGAGCGTCAGACCCTGGCTCTCTGATTCCAAATCCTGGCTTTTCTACACGCCACCTGGACCTCCACAGACTGTGACCAGAACTGCCAGACTGTCAAAGATCTCCCTGATGAGCTAGGCACCTACAGCTGCCTCGCAGGAAACCGGGCACCTGGGTACTGGGGGGAACATTTCCTCAAAATGGCACCAAGCTCTGGCCAAACCGAGGAATAGGAGGAAGAGGTGGCAAGAGTTCCAGCGGAAGACTCTGGATTTCACAGAACTGAGAGGAACCGTGGGTCTTTCTTCGGGAAAAGGGCCATGCGGCAACTGTGGGGGTCTGGAGTCTGTCCCCACACCCTGCCTCCCCGCCCGTGGTGGCGTCAGTCCTCAATCGTCAGCAGCTCGCACGGGGCCTCCGATTCTCTGCCTTTGCTGTAACTGGATAAATGTGGTGAAGTCAACTGGTTTTTCTGGAGGAGCTACCAAAGAAATTCAAGATGCCTCACACAGCACTGAAAAATGCAAAGGACCAAAGGTGGGTAATTTACTTATAAATTATTTTTGTAAACACAGAGCCTCGGAGCGCAGTTTCCTCATCTGCTTTGCCAAAGTCCCTCCCAGAGGAGATGCCACGTCTCAGATGGCTTCCAGGATGTGGACGGGCGGCTCTGGAGAAGACCACATGCCCAGGGACTGTCGCCACACTGGGTGACATCAATCACTGACTTGTAAGGCCAGTGATGTATTTATACTCCAGCTCTCATGACCAGAACTCAAGACTCGTGTCTTCACCACATGGAAAAGCTTCCTGCCATCTTCCCTGGCCACCGGCTTTGCTCCAGAGGCAGGTTACAGAAACTGTGTGGCAGGTGAGCCCGAGAAAGGGAAGGTCAAGGAGGAAGGGTGAAGGGAGTCGGGTACAGAGGAACAAGAGGACACTCCGGGCAGGGCAGGGGCGCAGGGCAGCGCCCGGCCTCAGGGTCAGCTGTGGACTTGGAGATGCTGGTGGCGACTGGGAACAGCAGCGCCCGTATTTCCGGGGCTTGCCAATGAAGACAAAGAGCAACTTCAAGTTGGCCCAGAACCTGTGGGCCTAGCGTGATAACAGTGTTAACTGTGCTCAGGGCACAGTCCTACCCCCTTACACCTGCCAGGCAATCGGAGTCTGTCCAGCGTGCTGGGAGCCTGGGGCAGGGGACCCCACGTGCCACTCTGTCGAGGAAGGGTGGCACCAGGGGAGTCTTCAGGCTGAGCAGCCTTTGATTCCAGGGGCTTCCTGCTTAGATGCTAACTTTACAGGCATGTCTTGCTCTAAAAATGGGAAACACTAAAATTTCAAACTGGTTTTGTCCCGCATCGAGATGTGCCCTTTCACATTCTAACTGCCTCGGTGAATCAGCGGCTTTGAACTATGTGAGGTCTGTAATTCACTAGTTCACCGTGGCAAGACCGTGCCCTTGAAGCTCCCGTTGCCACGGCGGACAGTCTCGGGAGGAAGACACACCAGGCGAACAGGAAGGTGTGAGTATGTGACGTGCTCAGCCGGCAAGGGGGCTGTGGCCACCCTGTCTGGGTCCTGACAGCAGGGGCGAGGGGAACAGGGTCACCGACCCTGTGGCACTTCACTTGACGGGTGCCCTCCCCTTCGCTGGGTACACACCAGCACTGCAGGCCCGAGGAAGCGAGTCACCTCCCCAAATGGTGTCCAAGTTACTAAACTATTTTCTATCAGCTCAAAAGGATAACAACATCACTGACTTCCTGAGAACAAAGAGTCGCCGTCGCTTAATAAAGAGTGATGCTTAAAATTTCTTATCTTTAGCTCTTGTGACATGTAACCATGGCCGTGACCTAATCCTTCCAGTAAATGGATAAGAATGAAGATACAAAGGCATCCCGGTTAGGCCAAGGAGACACAGCTGAGAGATGTGGCTAATCTGGAGGAAGAAAAAAAGGTGGTCCTGCGAGGTGTAATTCAGAATCTCTAAGACACTCGGGAGTTGGAGACCCGGAGGAGCATCCGTGACTCCCCCCGGAAGGGTCAGCATGACAGAGGAAGGCGAAACCGCAGGGCGTCTGCTGCGCATGAATAATGCATCCTGCCTGAGTAAAGGCATTCACCCCATCTGATGACGAGCCGGCCAGTAACGGAGGGCGGCGTTCACAGAGCACGGCTTGCACAACACTGCACTTTGTGTGTCAGAAGGGCATATGCTATAAAGTGTGTGCCTTTATACTGCAGCTTTTTGTCTTGAGGCAAAAATCCCATTTTGTTCATTTTGTTTCTAAGCGTCGCTGGGAGAGGTCAGCGATTTCAGTTATCAGCTCAGCCGACGGCAGGGCAGCCTGGGTGCTGGCCTTCCTCTCCTCTCAGAGATGCCGGCCTCAGCAGCAGACGATGGGGTGCCAGGGGACTGGCACTCGGGGTTCAGCCACAGCGGAGGCCGGAGGGCAAGGCCCATAGCCTCGGTGTGCACAGCTCTGCCAGAGGCACTCCAGAAGCGGTGCGAACGGGCACCGAAGGCAGACGGTCTGAACAGGCTGCCTTGACCATGAGCTGGAGGTTAAGCCACATATGCGTTTTTTTCCACGTTAAAGTCATTAGGTGGTAAATGTCTTAATATGCTATTCACTCTAGAAGCCTGGAAAATTAATGCTTGACAAAGGCTTGCTCTTCCATATTCTACAGAGGTGGGTTTTGGAGACCTGGCCAAGACCGCCTCCCGCAGCAGGAGGGACGCTAACACCATAACATGCTTTTAATGAAGGTCCTTGGAGAGACTGCGGCCCCGACCTCACCGAGGCTGCTCTGTGGCAGCAGGAGGACAAATGGCCTGTCAGTAGCTCGTGTCCAGTTCTCATCCTAATTCAGAAGTAATGTTCTTTCTTCTCTTCCGGGGCATTAATGTTTAAATGATGACACAATAATTTTCTTTACGGACCATCTCGGGTTGTACAAGCACAGAGCGCCCCCCCATCACGTAACGTCGTCTGCTCTCACGATGGCCCCAAGGACGGACAGGAATACCCCACCGGCGAGGGAGAACAGAAGTCAGGAGACACTGCACCCGAGCCTCGCGGCCTCTCTGGGCCCTCAGGCTCTGGGGGTCAGAAGCCTGAAGGCTGGGGTAGGGCTCAATTCCACGCACGCGTGGAACGCCCACATCACATCCGATGCTCTGGCACGGAGGGGACAGGCGCCGGGCCGCGCGGTGGCCCTTCTGCATAGGGCGCGTGCCCCAGACCCGGGCCGCGCGGTGGCCCTTCTGCATAGGGCGCGTGCCCCAGACCCGGGCCGCGCGGTGGCCCTTCTGCATAGGGCGCGTGTGCCAGACCCGGGCCGCGCGGCCTGCACACCACTGCTCCCCAGGGCAGGACCCACAGGCTGACTCCCCCCCAGGGGGCGCTGCTGCCCATCCAGTAGGGCAGAAAGACTCAGCAGGGACGTTTCCCAGGATGCTGGCTGAGGGCAGGGCACTCTGGGCCTGGGCAGGGCCTTTATGAAGCAGCTAAGCTGGCCTGAGGAGAAAGAGTAAGGTACCCACTGAGTCGCACGTGTGTCCTGGTCCTTGGAGTCCAGGCAGGTGCTCACTCTGAGAGCCAGGGCCACCCTCCCTCTCTGCCTCTGGGCTGACTCAGCAATGATGCCGGGGGTGGTCAAAGAGCTGTGCCTCTGCTGTGACGGTGGGGGACGACCAAAGCCCCCTTTAAACACATCCATTTTCCGTAACGTCCCTCCTCAGTGCACACCCAGATCTTGCCCGCATCTGCATCTACAAAGAGAGCTTGACCACGTTGCACCCTTGCCGTGCTCTCCTTGGATCCAGCCCTCCCCCCTTTCCAGAGGCTCTGACGGCTTGGCCCCCCCTTCCCCAAGGTTGCCTCACTCCAGTCCCCCTGGGGCTCCATCAGCACTGCAGTCCTCTCCTGCGCCCCATCTGCCACACCGCTCCCCCGACACAGGGCCTTTGCACGCCTGGTTCCCTCCGTCTGGAACACTCTTGGCGAATCACCTCCATCCCCTCCTAACAGACTTCCACTCCCCCTTCACGGCTGAGCTCCCGCATCACAGCCGGGCCTCGGATGATTTTACACTGCTTCCTAACGCTGCTGAGAGGAGGTCTCGACAAGAACTACACTGCATCAACCAAAAAGCACCGCGGCGGCACTGATTTGAACATGACCTCAGCCCATAACTTCCTGACATGCCAGAGCGGCATTTTCAAGTGTCCTGTACCACATTTCTTAGACTAAAAGCAATGGAGTATCTCTGATTGGAAAGGGTCCCGCCATTGAAAATTGGGAAACTTCTTTGTTCCTGGCAATCGCAGACTTATCTTTCCAAAAGCCTGTGGAAATAGGGTAATAATTTTAGAATCTGAAAAAACAGCACACTAGCACTCACGTGGTAGCTGTGAATTAGTTATAAGAAGCTATTTTAGATCCTAGTCATGAATAAGTTATAACCCACTCACGTTGGGTTCTCTCATGCCGCGAGTGAGAACGGCTCCCGTCCGTCCTGACGCCGTCTCTGCGTGCCCTCGGCACCGCTTGTCTGTGGCCTGGGACTCCACAGGACCCGCCCGGCCCCAGGGCTCTGCGCCAAGGACCTACGTGGCCTGCTCCTGGGGACTTCGTGTGCCCCCTCCTGCGTGTCCTACGGCACAGGCGCTGCCAGGCACAAAGCGGAGGTGGGCCAGGGGCACTGGCAGCAAGTGCAGACATCAGTGTCAGAGGAGAGGAGACGATTTCTAACAGGGAGGTGGTTTTCCAAGTAGATTCATGGACTCAAAATGTTGATGGTGGAAGAAACCTTCAAAATCAGCTAGCTATGCCAACCCCTCCTTATTTCAAGATTAAGAAACTGAGGCCGAAAGATTTGCTTAACACAGTGGGATAAACAAGACCAGAATGGACAAGCTCCTGAGGCGTCAGTGTTCAGGGCTGAATCTGAACCGCATCTTGTCACCTGCATCACCAAAACATCTAACTCACAGGGTTGTCTTAAGAGCAAAATGCCATCACTTACAGTGTCTGGGTACAGGAAGTGCCCAGAAGATGTTAGCTTTATTTATTTTATGTAAATACTGGCTGATAGTTACAGAAACATACCCCCAAACTGTTTACTGAGTCCTACCTGTGGGATATTTCCAGAATATTCCCTAAGTACGGAAATGAGCTAGCAAAGAAATTCTAGTTACTTCCAAAGAGAGAAACATAAAAGCAAACAAACATTTTCTGCCAGCCTTTACCTTCCATATGCACTGGATAGAAGCATTCAGGGCAACGAGTAAAGAGTGAGGCGGAGCCAGGCGCCCTCAGGGACAGCAAAGCCTACTTCTGACTTTGAAACAATCTAAAGTGCTCTAGGAAAAGCTAAAAAAAAGGTCCAAGGCTAATTAGGTCATCAGCTCGCAATCCAAAATACCTGCTTTTAGGAAAGGAAACATGCAGTTTCTGAAAACGAACACTGACATTACTCTGAATTCATGACAGTCCTGGATTAAAAAAAAAAAAGTTTTAAGTTGTAGGACCTGACTATTTCTACTTGTGCATGTATTTAAGAAACTCACCGAGTAAGTTATTAGAGAATCCCCAAGAATTAGGGCACAGAGAAAAAGGACATCATTTCAAGGGCATGTGAGCATTCAACCACCACTCCAGAAACATTCTGGGAAAGAGAATGAACACCATTACAAACTGGAAGCAAAAAGATGTTGAAAGCAAAAGGTGCCATTATTTAAGTGACAGAAAATCGTTAGTAACATTCTTAAAGAACTGTGTGTGTGTGTGTGTGTGTGTGTGTGTGTGTGTGTTTAATAAAACAGGTGTGGTTAGGTGCTAAGCACAGGGGTCAGAATCTTGGGTTCCAATTCTGACTTGGCCACAGCGCTCTGTGCTGTCTCCTCCTATAACTGGAGGAGAACAGTAGCACCTACAGGACACAGAGACTGGGAGGAGACCGCGAGACCGCTCAGATAGAACGCTGAGCACGAGGCCTCCGAGGCTGTGGTAAAGCGGTAACGGAACTAGATCTGGACTCATCCAGTGTGAAAGCTGGGGGTGGAGGTGTTTTGTTTGGTCCTGTCTCTAGCTGGGTAGGTAGCACACCTTTTTAAAATCAGTATATCTCTAAAGTTAAGAGGAAAACTCCAGTGGAAACAAACAAAAAAGCATCTTTTTTCCGAAGATACCCATCTCACAAAGTAATCTGAAAGTCTGCTGGTAAGAGGTTAGTAAGGTGCATGTAAACTATGTGATTTTCAGAAATGATAATTTAGATAATACTTATTGACAACGAAATAATCTAAGATAAGTTAGGTCAAAAAAGTATATTAGGAAATATATGTATATTTTTGCATATATAAGTAAAGACAAAATTCACAAGAGATATACAAAAAAATGCTAAAAGCATTTATCTCTAGACAGTGAATTGTGGATTATTTTAAAAAATCACACTTCCTAAAGCTTCTTCAATGATGAACACATACTGGTTTGTTGTCAGAAAAAACCACAGAGCGGTCTCTGCCCACCCGCTAGCAGCCCTGTATCACGTGTTTTAGTGATCCTGCTCCAGGGCAGTCTTGAGTTGCTTGAATTATGGTTCATTTACCAGAACCAAGAATAATTAATGGGAAGGCAGTTTTTACAGAAGCAACAATTGAGTGTCCCCAAGACAGGCAGCAAATGACCCTGAGAGCACGTGAGGACCTCCCCTCTCCCACACGTTTCACATTCGGGGCTTCTCTGCCGCCATCCATCATAACACACCAGGCCCATCAACAACTCCTTACACTGACAGCCATTTCCTCCTAAAAGCGTGTGCAGTCCAGCAACACAGTTGTAATAGATGTGATTAGAGAGATCGGCAGTTAGACATGGGAATGCGATGCGTGGCTGTCTGGGAAGTCTGCAGTCACTAGGGGCCTACATGATGGATTTATTAACCAAGTTTCTCTGCAGTCTGATTATCTCCTACTTTAAGAGTTTGTTTGGCTTCTATTTAACTGGGGATTTACCCAAGAGAGACAGAAATGCTGATGCATAGGAGCACATGTACTCCAATGTTCACAGCAGTACTGTCAACAATAGCCAAAACATGGAAGGAGCCTAAATGTCCATCACCTGACGAATGGATCAAGAAGATGTGGTATATATACACGATGGAGTACTACATGGCAATGAGAGGGAATGACATATGGCCTTTTGTAGGAAAGTGGATGGACCTTGAGGGTGTCATGCTGAGCGAAGTAAGCCAGGCAGAGAAGGACAGAAACCATATGTTTGCACTCATAGGTCTAGCAGGAAAACAGGAGAGACCTAATGGAGAACCAGGGGGAGGGGAAGAGGGAGAGAGAGTTGGGGAGAGAGAGGGATGCAAAACTTGAAAGACTACTGAATACTGAAAACGAACCGTGGGTTGAAGGGGAAGGGGGAGGGGGGAAAAGAGGTGGTGGTGATGGTGGAGGGCACTTAAGGGGAAGAGCACTGGGTGTTGTATGGAAAACAATTTGACCATAAAATATTATGGGGGAAAAAAAAAAAAAACAACACCGCACCAGGTCTCTGTACACTGGTAGGGGCACGTCTGTGTTTCGGATTGTCTGAGAGGGTCTCTGAGTGGGCACCGCAGGCCAAGCTCCATGGTCTGAAACGACATGGTCCCAGGACCTCACGGGAGGCCCAGGGTGCTCCCAGGACAGCCAGAATGCCCACACTCTGTGGCAGACCCCACCCCAGGAGGCAGGCACTCCAGGACCCGCATCTCCTCACTGGGACGGGTCACTGTCTAGGCGGAATGCCAGTACAGACTCCACTCCGCACTTTCTGCTTCACAGTGAAAAGTCTGAGAGAGAAGTTGCCACTACAGGGAAAGAGACGGCCAAGTGGCCTATGGGTCTGTGGCGGCTCGGCTTGGCCCTTCCTGCGCTACCTATGTCCTCCTCCGGTCCCCGCACAGCATCCAGGATGACTGCCCTCTGGGCCACCCGACAGCCTCACTTCATAACCTACAGCTGAAAACATTCACAACTCCAAAGCGATGCCACTTGCGAACTTCTAAGAAGTCATCTACCAAGAGGGGCCTGGGACGACAATTTAGGGCAAAAAAAATTCACAACTTTTTTCCCCACACGCAGTTCTACCCAGTGCACGTTTCCTGTAAAGAGAAGGGCGGGGGAAGCAGGTCGTTTCTGACAGTGGTGCCTCCATTTCTACACTGACTGCAGATTTTAACGGTCTATGAGTTGATAACCCAAAAGATGTAGTAACCCAAATGCCAAACTGTCTTTTCACAATAATGAAATAGGAGATGCTCCCTAAATGCTAGTTCTTGATGATTACGATCTAAATTGTATTTCTGAGGCTGAGAAGAGGTGTTCACTTGCTTTAAAAATATCTCTCCATATGGTTTGCCAAACAGATGAACCATTTCAACTGATTTAACTGATAGGGCTTCCTCTATCCATCTTGAGAAGCTGCCTAATTATAGTGTAGGTTCCAGGCAAAGAAAGGTATTATTAACTGAAGTTCTATACACTTTAATTTAGCCAAGCTTTTCCTTTATTGCTTACAAAAGGTAAAACAGTCAATTGTTTCATTAGTGCTAAGAGAACGTATTTAGCTGAGCCCTTATGAGGCATCTGGGAAGATGATCACTTACAGAAAAAAGAGATCTTATCCTCGGGATACAGATGGAAGAACTCTGCCCAGTCCCGGTGATGTCATCTCCAATGGCTTCATAATTTAGTACCGCAATCAAGCAAAAATGAGTCACCTCCTCTGACTTTCCCTTCTACAAAATGGGCCCACACTAATTATTTCAGAAGAGTTTAAACAAGGAAAACATGAAAGATCTTTGGAATTATTAAAATAGTGTATCAACAGTCAATTCAGTAACTAAAGTCACTGGGGCCTGGCATTTACTTTTAGTGATTACATATTCTCTGATGAACTCTAACATTTGTTTTCAGTGGACACTTACGTCTATAGAATAACATAGCATGAGTGCCAATGTTATTTATTTACTTAATGTTTATCCACTGAGAGAGAGAAAATGAGTGGGAAAGGGGAGGGAGGGAGAGAGAGAGAGAGAGAGAGACAGACAGACAGACAGACAGACAGACTGAATCTTAAGCAAGATCCTTGCTTGTCAGTGCACACAGCCCTATGTGGGGCTCGACCTCATGGACCATGAGATCATGACCTGAGCCACTGTCGGTGGCTTAACCAACTGAGCCACACAGGCACCACTCCCCCAATAATTTTCAAAGAAGATAGTCTTTTAAGAAGGCATTTACCTAGATTCTCATTTCCTAAAACTTTTTTTGATGGCTTCAGCATGTCCACCTATGGCTGCACGACCCTTTGATTCTCCATCTCATGATCTGACAGTTCTGGCGTAAGATCATTCAGTTCCTTAGAAGTTTCCTTTCTGTGAGTTTCCTGTGCCGTGCAGAATAAATGAGGCACGTTTACTGGTGGCATTTCAGGCTGACTCCTACAAAGTTCTTTCTGCTCACAATGAGTCTTTATTGTGTCAGGACACGAGAGAATTCCCAGAATCCCATACTCCAATCTTCAGTACACTGTGCATGGGGTTCTGGAGAGGAAGAAGACTCCTCGCAGAACATCACTCCGTTAGGAAGGTGGGTCACTTAAACAAACAATTCTGAGGCCCGGATGAAGCTGATAAGATCGAGGGGGCTGCATGGTTGCAGTCATTTGAAGGCTCATCTTTGCAACCAAATCTGGATCATACTAGATAGACAGGCCGTCAGTACATGAACCCGATGGGAATACATGAGACGAGAGAGAAGTAAAAGAAGCAGCACGGCGATGGTCTTTCAGAGATCAGCTATCAGCGGAGGCGGGAGAGCAGAAGGAATTGGGGAACGGAAACATTCCTGTGTTTTATAAGGATTTTTCAAAGAATGGAATGCAGTTCAGTATTTTCTTGTTCTTACTGACCTTTGCCTTTCAAAGGTCAGGATTCTTCATTTGCACCTCGGTCACTGTTTCCATTTGTACAACGGCCTTTTGCTGTTGTTTTCCTCTTACGTTTGACCCCTTGCTCCCACAATGAGGTTAACTCAATCCTTGGGTCATGACATACTTTTTCAGGGCCCACTTTTATTTACTTTTAATAATCAGCACCCAATATGGCCACAGCCTTGGGAATTCTCAATTTTGGTTCAGAAAGCCCAGATTTTCCATTTGAAGTCCCAGATTCTTAAGATTGGGTGTTTCGGCGTCTTCTGGTTGCTCTGATTCTGGTCAAGTCTGTTGGCCAGTTGGGAGCCTGAGTCATTTTTCCTCCCGGTTTGCACCGCAGGCAGGACGGTCGCCTCCGGTGATGCAGGCAGGGGGCGGGGGGGGGGGGGCCGGGGACAGGAGTGTGTGTGAAGCAGCTTCCATCTCGGTGAGACAGCAAATCTGCATGGGCCCCGCGATGCTTTTCAGCAGGCTCTGCCCTGCTGTTCTAGGGTTTGGCCATTCCAATGTACAGTGTGCTAACAGGGCGGTGTTGGATGATCACCTGTTCTGTCTCTGCCCTAACGTGGCCTCTAGGTCAGCCCACGCCATCCGGGCAAGAAAATACTCCAAGACACTTGTTAGTCATGAGAGGCTGAAAATCATCCATAAAAGTAATAATTATGGCTATCATACACTCAGTGTCGATGTGCCAGGCTCACAATCACTTAATTACTGAAACTATATCATGCAAGATGGGTATGATTATGACCATTTTTTAAGGAACTAAGGCTCAGAGGAGTAAGATGCTTACTTAAATCTGCAAGCATTAAGGGCATCGGCTAAACGCCCATCTACTACCTTGGCCTTGGCCCTTCCCGGTGCTCTCCGAGACCAGGGTGCGGTGTTTGGAGCTCGGTCTGGCGGCGCTCTGGCAGAAGGTATCAGTCCCGCTGCACGCCGTGCGCTGTGGAACGCTCCACCCGGACGGCCGTTACAGGACGGAGCTGGAACGGGCCGGCCGCGGGCGCTGCTGCCCACTGGTGCGCCAGGCGCTGGGCCCCTGTGCCGGGGCCGGCCATGCGGAGCGCCAGCCACGCCTCGCCACCTCCGCCCCCCACAATGGCTCTGCGCGGTGGGGGCTCCTATCTTCCCAAGTCCACACGCGGCTTAGACGGTCTTCTCTGTGGGGATCATGCATCAACCCGGTGTCTTCTTGCCGCTTTGGAGATCCCTCTTTACTTTCCAAGGAAGGAGAAGTTGTGCTAATATTGGTCTACATTTTTAGACAGAAAAAAACCTAGCCTTTGGCTCTGAATTTCTTTTAGCTGAATCTAATAGCATCCAGTGACAAGATATCACCACGGCGTTACGAGCTTGCCGGACATGGCGAGTGGATCACAGACGAGCTCCAGTCATCTATGAGCCCCAGCGACACGCCAGGGTAGGGATTAACGCCCAGGTGCTGGGTCCAGGCGGCCACTCTCCTTATCTGCAAAATGGGAAAGCAGTACCCGCTCTATCAGGGTTGCCAGGAGAGCAGTCCCTCCGGCGAGGTGCTATCCCACTGAACTTGCTGTGATAATGGAAACAGTCCGTTTGCCGCGTCCAGGAGTCACTGGCCACACTGAGCACTTGAAATGCAGTTGATGTGTCTGAGAAACAATTTTTCCCTTTTATTTATTTTGATTTGAATTCCAATTTAAATAGCCACACAATGGCTGGGGGCAACCCTGGCAGGCAGCAGGGACATAGAGCAATTAGAACCACACCTAGAACTGGGTGCTTGCTACCACTCTTACAACACCCAGAATCACCCAGACAGGTGTCCTGGGCTCCCACATGACCGTTACGGAGTCTGGGGGCTGGCGCTTGCTCTGCACCGCAAGAATGACCCAACAGTTTACTCCCGACTGCCATTAGCATCACGCAATCCCATTTTATGTCTTCCCAGCATTTACCACTCTCATATTACCAGAATGGAGACTGCACAGGAGCAAGGGCCGGCCTGTCCCTGCTGCATCAGGAGCACCTAGAACAGAGAGGCCCTCCCTCTAATCATCCAAGTGGGCCCTCTGAGAAAGGGTTCTTTATAGTCTGAATCAGCCGTGCTCTCACCCAATCTCTAGTCTGACACGCTCCCCCGTTAGGTAGTGTGTTTTGTACTAGTGAGGGGAGAGGGTGTGGAAATATTTCCCCAACTGGCATGGGAATGACAAAGGAGGGAAGGATGGCTAGTTCGTGCACGCCTTGGGCAAGTCTCGCCAATAAAAAGACCAAAAAGCTACCAAGCCACATAAACATGAATTAACGTCAGTGGAAGGGAAGGTGCGGCTTGTCCAGGGCGCTCCATGCAGGCTGTGACACAGGGGGGCATTATTGGGGCAGCTTGTCTACACGCGGACAAGTCGTTTCTGTTACGACCCAACCATGCCAGTCCTCGGAGCAGACGCTGGCACAGCACCAGACTCCGGTGTGGCTGTGCCGCGTGCAGACCCAGGGCTTGGTCCACACCCGAGGCCCGCTTTCCAGGGGGGGTCCGAAACTTGGAAATCAGGAAACGCTCACGCCATGTGTTGATGAGGCTCCTCCAGGTCCACGACGCAGTGAGGAAACTGTGGACACGGTAGCAGGTTTTCTGTAAAGCCGACTATTCCATTCACAGGACAATTCTTTATTCTCCTTGTCTAATTTCCCAATTCAAAAGTGCACAGTTACATGATTCTAAAAGCCTGACAACCACTCGATTCACCTCGGTGAGCGCCAGGAGCTGACCCACCATCATCAGTTTTTTCAATTTATCTTTTGAAGCTGACTAGGCCTCTTAGAACAGGCCGAGCCCCACCCTCCTCTTAAATGTGCGTCTGGAGGCTAAACATCGAGCCAGCATTTGCTTTAAGTGGCGACTGTGTGCTCGGTCTCAGGCCTGCCATTTATGGGAGGTTGGGAGGCTCAGTCACTAAAGCACAAGGAAAGCGCAGTCTAATGAAGTCCTCCTGAGGTCTAGGCCAAGTACGGCGGCCAGAGGAAGAGGGGGGGAGGCATGAAGGTTCACCTACCACGGCGTCCGGAGTGCACGCTTATTTACCCGCCTGTCTCCCCCATGAGGCCGGGTCCAGGTCACCTGAGCATTCCCGGTACTGTCCGCACTGCCAGGCACATGGAGACGCCCAGTGGGCGCTGAGTGCAGAGGGCTGCGGGGGCAGAGAAGGTTTGGTTTTGAACAGGCAGCCACGAGGGCTGAGCCTTAAAGAGGGGCTGGGTTCACACAGCAGGGGACATTTCTGGTGCCGTAAATGGGAGTTTTAGGAGTGGCAGTGAGATCAAGTCGGACACGGAAGGAACATTCTGGGGGATTGGTGGCAAATAAGGTTAGGTAGAAAAGCCAGGGTCAGATTTCAGTTGCTTATCAAAAGCCTCTCAGAAAATTGGAGATTGAAGAGAAAGAAAATGGTGGGTGGGGGGGACTGAGATCTTATCCAGTAGAGGCCAAACCTGTACTCAAGAGCGTTTCATGCCCTGGGGCTGCTGCAGGGCTGTGGGGGTAAGAGCCCTGCCAGCACGCCCACCAGCTCTGGGGAAACGGCATCACACAGAAGACCTGCACGGAGCCTTCATGCCTTGCTACGCCCTTTGCACACACTCCAAGGAGGGGACAGGATCGTAATCTTCCACATTAACGAGCGCTTCGAGGAGTTCAAGCAGCTCAATGTCACAGCCAGCACGTGGCAGGGCTGGGCTTCCTCCCAAGCCCGCCGACTCCCAGGCCTCGCCCTTAGCCGTGGCCTCTGCTGCTCTGCCCGAAGCCTCAGAGCACATGCCCCGAGGAGCAGACCATCACTGCCCTGCGTTCCATTTGCTCAAAGTCCTCCTGCCCTGTTCTCTCCCCACATGTTAAGCTTTAAGCTTCTCAGGTCTGTTCTTTTTTTCCTTCTTCTTGGCGCTAACTAGCAGATCTCCAGTGCTTACTCTTGAGGGTGCTGCTCGTGAAAAAGAAAAAAAATCCCAGAGGAGGAGAAAATGTTTTTCATAATAAGTGTTCTTCCTAAAGCTGCAGAAAGGCAGACCCTTCCCAGTGTCCGGGTGAAGGAGTGGGCGGGGTTAAAGGACTACGACCTGACTCTGCTCTCCTGTCTGGAAACGCATCCTTCCGCTTCACTGCCAAGCAAATATCTTAAGACAACTGGACTTTAGAGAATGTTGCTAATTCACTGAAAATGTAACTTTTCATTTCTAAAAGTTTGCTTTTCTAACTGTTTGCCTCACCGATAACTTATTATTTTAATAATACAATTTAAAGTGACATTTCTCTTTTTGGGGGGCGGGTGGAGGGGCGGCAGGAGAGGGAGGAGAGGCTCTTAAGCAGGCTCCACGCTCATTGCAGAGCCTGACTCCGGGCTTGATTTCACGACAACTGAGATCATGACCTGAGCTGAAACTGAGTCAGACACTTAACAGATTGAGACGCCCCTAAAGTGACATTTCTTACGTGAAGACAGAGAAACCTTTAAGGGCTTGGTTAGTTAGAGAGGGGCCTGGGGTTGCTCTCTTCCTACAGAAGGGACACGGACACTGACAAATTCCTTATTCAGATGGAGTTTGGGTGTGCCCATCCAAATCAACCTTCGGTGCCACCAGCTGGACAGAATGAGGAGTAGAGAGAAGACGGTGCCTCCTTGCTGAGGCCAGGACAGCCCGGCGGAGGGTGGGAGACGTGGGGCCTGTTTCAGTCTTGGTGAAGAGCTGGCCGCTTCTGCAATCTGACTCTAACCTGCTCTCCGGAAGAACTTCTGAGAATCTACACAGTCACTGTCTGTGGCTGATGTGCATATACGAACACATACGTGTGTGCATAAATGTGTACATGTATACATTCGTGGTTCTTCGAAGAATGGATGGAACTCACGTGTGAGCGTCATGCTCTGAGGCCACTGTGCGCAGGAAGAATTAAAGGAAGAACCCCGCAGAGCCCGTCCTCTGGACGAACTTCACCTGAGAGTCTGGCCCAGTTAGAGCAGTGGTTCTCGTCCGGGCACTTGTGCCCCCAGGGTGGACATTCGGGGTCGTCACAAGGCGAGGGCGTCCTGCGGGTGGAGGTCAGGGATGCTGTGAAACAGCCCCGGTGCCCAGGCTGGCACTCCCTGCAGTAGTGCAGCCATAGGCCCTGGGCTCCAGTCTGTCTAATTGGAGGCAGGCCTCTTTTCTTTGGACTTGAGGTTTGCTCTGCTTTCCTCCGGGTTCCCGGGTGCCAGGAGCCCGTGGGCGGACGGAGCTCTGGGGACAGAAAGCTCCAGCCACAGGGGGCTGTAACACGCTGCCGGGCCTGGAGGAGAAGGTGGCTGTGGCGGTGCAGGACTGTGGGGCCTCTGCTGACAGACTCCTTCCTCCCTTTGTGAGCCCCGGGGAGCGGGGGGTGCACGGAGGCGCTGCTCGCCCAGCTCGCCGTGCTGGGCAAAGAAGGTGCGCGTCTTTTCGTTCTTTTGCTTGGAGGGAGGGCTGCAAGTAAGCTCCAATTTGTCTAGCGCGACAAGTTCTCTGTACGTGTAAGATGCTGACTTTCCCCTATGAATGCTTAAGTGAACTGAGAAATGGAGGGGGTGAGTGTGAGAGAATTCTGGAACCCCATGTGGGGACTCCAGTATCACAGTTATAAAGTGAGGTTTCTAGAGACGTTAAATCGACGGATCAAGGTTGACCCAGCATGAGTTTTCGATGGGGGTGCTTTGGTCTAGAACAGCTTGTGACGCTCTAGAAAATCTGATGATTAAAAGCTTTAACGTTTCTTGAATGCAACGGAATCCTTGTTTTTAAGAAGACCACTGAAAACTTAGATAAATCTTACGAGGATTTTAAAGACTGCCAAGAAATTTATAAAATCATGCCAAAACTCCTTATATTTTATGTGTACTAGCACTTTAAGAAAAGCTTTCCAGGCTGGGAAAAATGAAAGAACAGGCAAATCCTAGGTTTTGTGAACTTGGAGGTGTAAAGGGAGAGCCTACCCTCCAGGGTGGGGGGCGGGGCGGCACATAAAGTGTCACACTTCATTCTTTCAACAAAGCAGGCACCTTCCCCCCACCCCCCCAGCACTTCTGGGCTAGGCACCAGGGGCAGTGTCAGGAATACCCCCATCAATAGGACATTACAAATCCTGAGAGAGGGGCCTGCGGGAGTGGAGAGGCACGGAATCCTAGACACATTAATTCATACCAAAAAGCAGGCTATTTGCCCAAAGCCTAAAATTAAATTGTACTTCATAATCCCTTACACGCACCTTACAAATCAGCTCGTGGTCACCACACCATCATTTAGGAGCAGGTAGATCTAAACATGAGCACATAACTGATAACCGAACTATGTCTCGAGAAACTAGTATAATTTGCTTTTTAAAAATCTTAGACAATATTACATATTATATTAACTTATAAAGTTATTCAACTCCCATTAGCAAAGTAACGTTTTAAGACATCATATTTCTTCTAACTCAGACAACAATTGCGTTATTCTTTGATGTAAATTGTCTATATTTTCTAAAATCCCTATTCTCTTTTGGACTAGAAGAGTGCTGACATAATTAGTTAGTACTCTATATTTATATAAAGATGTATAAGAAAATTAAAATTCAAACAGAAAAAAAGCCGGGTACGTATCACCTCACAGTCCCCATGGGTCACGTGCTAGGTATTTTTGAGCACGTGTTCTTAATGCTAAAAATTAAGACGGTAAGACCGACTGATGCAGTGTGGACATCTGGTATGTCTGATAACATTTACAGACCACAGTTTTAAATCTCTACTCTACTCTCATCTAAATAAACTGCTTGGAATAACTCTGTGTATCAGATACATTAAAGTAGATCAATAAATCTTGTGTACAATTGGGGAGACAAGATTTACAGCCTGTAGACAAGACAGTCACTCTCTGGTTTCAATCTGTTCTCAGCAAAGAAGAATCTTTACTCCTCTTTGCCTCCGCACACTCGGTCCGGAAGACAACATGCACTGTCCTCCCCGGAATGTGCAATCCCGCCTGTCTTTCTCACTCTTTGTTTTTCTGACTCTCACTCGGACTATGGACAGTTGTGAAAGGAGGGAGGCCTGCTCGCTTGGGGAGGAGCTCACTTCTAACGGTGCTTGTGTTACCCCCTACTGGGGGCTGCTCTAGAATGATCGGTCTTTTGGTGAATAACGTGATCACAGCTATCTATTGCCAGTCATCCTTTCCAGACTGACTGGTTTCCTCTGGACGCTCTTCCCCACGCTGTCCCTGTCCCAGACCAGGCTCCCACAGTCAAAGGGCCTCTGGAGTCCGGCAGGGAGGCCTTGCAACCACCCCCTCCCCCAGAAAGCTCCTTGCTGGCTCCAGAGGACTTAGTTTCCTCATCTTGCTCCTGTGCCCCACAGCCCGGTACACACACAGAAGAGGACGCCAGGGATAATGAGACAGGAATGGTACGCTCCAAATGTTCCAATGCAGCTCAGTAGGATTTTATGAGTCATGCTATTTGTCAGGCTCACCTTGTGGGGGTAGAAGGGGTGAGAGAGAAGAACCATAAAGACAAAGAGGGTGATTTATCTAGCCCTTTGGGGTGGATGGCATTTGTAAACACATATTCAAATTAGTTTTATTCAAATGAGGAAAATGGTTTTAATGTAAACGTTTTAGCAATTTCACCAGATATAGAAGATACCCAGATAGAAAAGCTGTCACAATGACTGCCAAAAGGACTTCTGGAACAGTCTGTGTCCGGAGATTCGGCACATTAAGTGTATCTGTAACAGGAGACCACAATGCACAGGTCGGATTGTTTAAGAAAAAAAAGTTCTAACACACCCTACACACTCATTGATGCCTTCACTGTATTACCCAGAATCAGAAGAAGTAGTGAGTTATCAAAATGAAACTGAGAAAAATAACCTGGCAGGATTTTGCAGAAACTGGACGGAAGTGGTAGATAGATGTCCTACCTACAGATTATGAACACGAGACTCTTAAACAAAACTCTGGGACCTTCACCTAAAACACCAAGTAGGCTCCCAAGACTGGTCACTGCCCAGAATCAGATGGGCTACCCCTAGTGTGCTGATGATGCAGGGTTCCACCAGGGGGCAGCGGTGAGGAGCGGTGTGCACGGGCCTCAGCTGCAGGGGCAGGAGGCCTGGATGACCAGGTGCACTTACATTAGGGCTCATCAGTCCATGCTATCACTTCAACTTTCCTAAAGAGACCTGGGAGTTCTGCCGTCACTGATACTAATCAGGGACTCACAGCAACTCAGCTAGGAGGACAGTGGCTCAACAGTTTAGCACTTTATTTTTTTTAATGTCTTTTTTTTTGAAAGAGAGAGAGAGAGAGACAGAGTGAGCAGGGGAGGGGCAGAGAGAGAGGGAGACACAGAATCTGAGCTGTCAGCACAGAGCCCGACGTGGGGCTCGAACCCACAGACTGTGAGACCATGACCTGACCCGAAGTCGGACGCTTAACTGAGTCACTCAGGCGCCCCCAGTTTAGCACTTTCTAACTGCACTCGATGTTCCCTCAAAGCCAGGGATGGGTAATTCGCTTCCTGCCTGAACTTGAGACGTGTGGTGATAACCTGCACGGGAAGGTCTTGGTGCTGTCCCGAGCTTCCTGTGAAAGGCACTCTCACCACAGCCTGCCAGTGGGTAGAATTCAGTGCATTGTCCTACAATTAGCCAATGACCGTCCCAAACTGCTCTGAGCTCCATCCTACAACCATGGAGGAGCCCTGAGAACACCGCCACGCAGACAGCATTCAGCCCACTGGTCTCCAAAAAGGTCTCATCTCTCACTTTACTTGTTCTGACTTAGGTTTTTGTTTCCTCCTAAAAAACAGCTGTTGCCTTCAACAAGGTTTGGCTTTGCTCGTCTCCGAACCAGGTCTTAATACCACAGCCTCACTGGTACTGATAAACCTCGTTCTGTGGAAAACTGACTAGACCACTTTCTTGACGGGAACAGATTCTACAACTGAAATCCATCACAGAGGCTGAGGAGGATTATGTGCCCTTTCCCCCGTCTGACAAGACCGTGCCCGTCTCTCCCCTGGCGCAGCGCAAGAGAGCATGTCAGGAAGCAAGCACCTCCTGGCTGAGCTTTCTGGTCTGGGCACCAGGACGGAACCAAAAGATAAAGATGATTCACTGCAGACAAAGACTGACCCCTCCTTGAGAACAGGCCATACCTAAAAGCCCCTGCTATACATTTGCCTATGAGAACATAAAGGTGAAAAACCAAACAACCTTTCTCCACCTTTCTTATCAATGTGCAAAATAAAATCTCTCTCAAGCCTGGATCTACTCCCACATGCCACAAGCCCCTGGAGAGGAAGTAGCACCAGGGCCTTTCACCTGGGTTGACAGGTGTGACGGTTGGGAAAGAGAAGAGTTCAAAGAGCTTTCTTCATTGTTCAGGGTACGGCCTGAGCCTAAGCGCCTACACCTGCTCATCCTGAGCGCGCTAGATGAGAAGCCACGAGAAAAATACGGTGACCTTGGGTTACCGTGCTACCCAGTGCTGGAACTGTAACTTGGGGAGCCAGTGTTTTTATGAACACTCTACATCACACTGAAGAGAGAGCCTTTCAGGGAATAAAGCCACTCGCTGCTGGGTGAGATGTGCGGCTGCAAGAAAAACAGAATTGCACAGGAATACTTAAGCAATGTCAGATAAGAAACGGGGCCTACAAAGAGGTCTCATAAACAAACCCTCTAACCTGTGTAGTAAAAGAAAATGGCACAGGGTGCACTTAAAGTAAGACGGGAAGGAAATCTGGAGAGGTAGTGGGCCCGAGGCAGGTCTACATTTCGTACCTGAAATGTCACCAAGGAGGCAACAAGGAGAACAGTTATAGCGCCGTCTCAGATGCCTCAAATTCCACTTATTAAAAGTGCTCTGCTGTCTTTTCTCTCTCCCTCATTGTCAGCTTTAAGCATCTCGGGCTTGCCCTTTTGTTTGACCCAAACCAAAGGAATTCCGCCGCGCGGTGTTGAGAATTTGGCTTGTAGAAAGAGCCGCGATACAAGGAGAAAGCATACTCCCTCTTCCTGGACGGCTACGGAAGCGTAGACACTCCTCCCTTCACAGTGATTTCTGATGAGGTGGTAAACTGGGAATAATCACAGAGACGTGGGTCTCAGTCTGCTCTCCAGTGTGCAGACCCGCATAAACTATACAAAGTCCCTGTTTTCTAACTAACGAAGATTTTAGACAGCTGTGTGATGGCTTCGGCGACTGTGGTGAGGAGCTCTAAAATGCAACCTTTGACCTCTAAAAAGGCAGTTTTCTAACTGGCTGCCTTATTCCTTGACTTGATAATTTGTCCTGGCTGTAATATTTAAAGTGGGATCCCTAATTTTTTTTTTAAGTAGTAAGTACGTGTAAGGCTTTCTTACTTTATTTTTTGATTGGCCAACGAACTGGTGTCCTTCTCATTTCCCTTCATGCATAAAGCATGAATAAATAACGTATTCTGTGCTCAAAGTTCGAGGCTTTGTCTTATTTTAAATTATCATACCCAAATTCAGCTGGTGGATAAACAGGCACAAAAAGCATGAGAAAAACTCATCTGCTAAAGAACCAAAGAGAGAAACTATTTTTATAAGGGTTTTGGTTTTTTTTTTGGAAAGATTAAGCACATGCATACATTAATTCAGAATTGTCTCTCCCTCTAACTTTTCCTCCACCAGAGAGGTCAGACGCTGGTCTAACTCAATCGGCCTTGTGACCCTTACGCGCCACCTAAATCCTTGCGCAGAGAACGCTCGCTCGGGCACGATGGTCTTCACTGGAAGCTCCGCTCGGCTCCTTGGCCACAGAGCCCTAGCCCCACCAACCCACTTAACACATGGATCATTACTGACCGCCAACAGCCTCTTCTTTATTAGGAGTAGATCATCATCCCGATTGTCGGTAGATTATCATTCCCAGGATTGGCTTAGCACAAATAGGAAACACCTTTTTCTTTTTCAAACACAAAGCTCAAATTCACCTAATCTTTCCAGCGCATTCTAGTTCTAGTTCATCTCAGCTGTGTTTTACCTTCAGCTGCCAACATATATTTAAAAGCAACACAGACATACTGGAAGAAGGTCCAATGCCACTTCCTGTAGGTGGATATGACTGGATTTTTTTTTGCTGTGAAATTTGAGTCACGTTAGAGTAATGAAATAAACATGAACCAAAATGCTGAGCAAGCACAAGAATCGGCCCTTAATCAGTATCTTTTAGAAAATAATTTCAGCTAAGAAGAAAATCTATACACCTTCACAACCTGCTGACTCAGATGAGAACGACTGACATCATCCCATTTTATTTTAAAAAGAGCTTTAAGGGAAAAAAACTCTTCTGCTTGTCTTCATAGAAATGGGTAACTTTCCTCTTAATTAAATGTTTACTATAGAAAAGAAAAGCCAAAGAAATACAAATCACATATAATTAAAGAGTCTTCTAAAAATCTTTTGACTATGAGAATGCCTTATTACTGTAAAGCCCTATACACAGGCTCAAGTAGGACCACAGTGGCCTCTGCTACAAGGCTGGCCTCCACCCCAGTACAAATCTTCCAAGGGCTCCAGAACGTTCTGGGGAGTCGTTAGGCCCACGGCTGCAGAAGCCAGCATAAAAAGGTAAAAAAGAGCCACAGAGCCCTTCCATCCACTGCCTCTGGAACCCCCAGACACCCCCCGCCCCCAGGCAGCCTCTCCCACCCCTGGTGTGGGATCTCCTAGGAGCCACTCCTGGCCTGTCCGGGAACCAGCTTATGTGGAAACTGCGGGAAAGGAGCAGCCCCTTCATTCCACGGCTGGAGGTTCTCATCACAAGCAACTTTGGCTTTTATGTCCAAGAGAAATCTATCTTCCTATAAGTACTTCTCAGCCACTTCTGTAGTTGGGAATTACTCTAGATAGAACATAAAATCCCTTTGCTGCACAACAGACCTTAAATATCTGAAGACAATTAGGACACATTTACTTCTCTGCCCAAACTTCTCTGCAGGTTTAAACATCAAAGCTCGAGATGTGAAAATTGATGTCATTAAGGTAGCGTCCACCTAACTAGTCTGGAACGTCAATCTGGGTCCAACATTTATTGCATTCAGCCTGGGTGTGTGAAGCACATACAGGCACCTAGTCGGTGGCCTTTAAGGGTATCTGGTTCAGCACCTCTAATTAATCTTAGTTAGAAAGGCGCGTGCCCACTGTGTGTATCAGGAACTTCTCATGGCTGATCTTGTTCCGGGTAAAAGAAAAAGGCCTCTATCTTTTCTTGTTAGAAATATGAGAAAATGCTTTATAAGCATTTCTTAAAAGCAACAACATGTTAACATCAGTAACATCAGGCAAATGACCTCTGCCACTTAGGTAATAACATTACGATGAATTTTTCCGATGAATCACAGGTGGAAGAGTTAAGAACCCAAATGATTTTCTGTTGCCAGTAAAAGGATTCGTTTGGTTGTTTTTAAGAATTAACAATATTTTCCAAGAGACCTGTTAGATTGATGTATTTACATGTATACTACAATAAAAAATCTGATACGCATGAATACTTGTTTTATACTTTTGATTGTAAACATAAACTAAATTTACTGCGTAATTATAACATGATGCAGAGAAACAACACAAATATTTTAAGGTGTTTCAGTAGTGTGTGTGTGTATGTAAACCCACATATATACACTTATATAGATCTCACGAGTCTTAAAACCTTTTTCAAAAAATATTTCTCGTAAGATGAACATTTAGCCAAAAGAAATACAAAAATCCAAAACTTCTTTGGGGGATAAAAGTCATTTTAAATGTTAGCATCTTTTTCCTTACAATTCAACAGCAAGAAAAATGCAGCCAAATTCTTGACGGTGTAAAAAAAAAAAGGCCCCCCATTTAATAAAACAAAAACAATAACAACGCTCTTTATGTAAATCTCAAACCTAAAAATCTTAAAAAAATCTTAAAAAAGAACCCAGCAATTCTAGCTTTAACACTCTTACAGGTAGGTTTCTGGAAATGCGTAATCAGGTACCGCGGTCGCCGAGCTTGTATTTTGCAACAAGATCTATGACTGCAACCTAAATTACGGAGCACGATTGTATCTCCTCTTAGGTCACCTCATTTTCATTATTGGACGAGATCACACCGCTAACTATCAAAGCTTGAAATTAAATAAGACAGGTCGGCAGGAACGCGTAAGTCAGATCAACTAGAGTAACTCACTGTAGCCAAGCCTGGAGCTCAACTGCATATTTGCATTATGCTCAATTTATGAGTTACGGGTAATCTAAAGCCCACATCAAAACTTCAGAAAAGGGCTGCAGAGGAGACCACTTACGTAAAGGGTTATCGGGACGAGAGATGATTTAACTTATCAGGGAGGGTCTCTAACGTCCACAGTGTGGTAAAACGCATTGAAAAAGGCGAAGTGGATTCAGACGGCCGCCTCCCCACCGCATCCCAGACAAAGCAGGGCCGGGCCCTCGGGCGCTCCCGGTGCACCTGCAATGCGGATCCCTCACCCTACAATCCCACCCCGGGCCTGGCAGGGGCAGCCCCCGCGCTGGCCGCTCCTGCCCCGGCGGACTGGCTCGGCTGCGCGGTGTAGACGCTTCGCAGCCTGGACTGGGGCCCTGGCCAAGGCATCCCCCTCCCCATATCGGGCTGGAAGACGCCGCAGGCAGCCGGCGCGGGGGTCGTGGCGCCTCATTTCTGCCCTCTTTCCCACCTTATCGTGTCTCCCACACGCCCCCACCCCGAGCTGTTCCGCAGGGGACACCCTTCCCCACCGGCGAGCGCCGGGGGTGAGACGGGAGGACCCCCTCCCCCTGCTGCAAGGGCTTTTCAAACAGTCTAAATAAATTCCTGTCTGGACAGGTGCCCCCGCCCCCCGCTGGCGCCCGCAGAGCCTCCGGGAGGTGCTGCCAGGTGAGCGGGGCCGGACTCGGGCACACCTCGGGCCCCGCCTCACCTGCGGGCGCGGCCGGCGCGGTCCTTCAGGCGGCTCCCCCCCTCGGCGCGGTCCTCCGGGCGGGCGCCTGCGGGGGCTGGCGGCCCATGGGCGGGGCGGCGGGCGGGGCCGGGCTCCCGGCTTCGGCCCTGCCCCGGCCGGGCGGCCGAGGGAGGTCAGTGGGCGCCGCCCGCCGAACGCATCTCGCCGGCTCCCACCCGAGCGCTCGCCGCGGTGCACGCCGGGAGCGGGGGCCGGGGCGGCGAGGCCAGGCCGCGCTGACCGGGCGGACGGCTGAGGCGCCGGCGCGGCGGCGGGTCTGTCTGCGGGGCAGGGCGGGGGAGACCGCTCGATACTCACTTCGCGGGGAGGGGGCGAAGCCCCCCCTTCCCCGGCGGTGGCTGTGGTGGGGCAGGGGACGGGACCGAGGGGCAGGGAGGGTCTGGCCGGTGGGACGCAGGCGCAGAGCTCAGGTGCGGCCGCACTGCGGTTGCCCAGGGTAACGCGGGCCCGGGTGGGGCGGGGAAGGAGGAGCGAACGGGAGAGCGGGAGCGCGCGCGCAGGACCGGAGCGGGGGCGGGGGGGGGGCAGGTTGCGGGGGTGGGTCCTCGGGACCAGCCTGGGATTGGGGGGAGGGCGCGCGCGGGCGGCCGGCGGGGGCGGGGGCGAGGGGGGTTGCCAGGGCGAGGGCCTGACGGCGCGCATGCGTGCGGCCCCCGCTCCCCCGGGGCTCGTCGGCCCCGTGCGTGCGCACGCGCGCTGTCCCCCGGAGGCGTCTGGGTGTGCGGAGCGCGCGCGCGCGGCTCTGAGGCGCACCTGTGAGGTGTCCCTTGAGGAGAGGGAGGGTGGGTGCGCGGAGCCCGCGGCCTGGGGCGCTTCAACCCCTCACTTGGAGTGAGTTGTCGGGCGGCCGTGCTGCAGTCTGTTTCTTTTCGGGGACGAGGTGGGGGGCTAGAGGGGAGCGGGCTCCGTGTTGAAGGGAGGATGAGTGGGTTAAAGAAAAGAAAAACAACCCATCACTTAGGATGGGCCTCGGGCTGGGCCGGTCCCTGGGCGTCGGTGGGAAAGGTCAGGAGCGGCCCCCCCAGAGCCCGCCCCCCGCCGGGGCCGGGCGGCGCGGCGGCCACGGGCAGGCCCCGCGGAGGGCAGCCTTGGCCGCGGGGCCTCGGCGGGCCGGCGGCGGGGAGCGGGGGGTCACAGATGGCGGCCGGGGTGCGCGGCGAGGGCTGGGCAGCGGCAGGGGCGAGGCCGGGCGGAGGCCCCGCGGGAGCCGGACTCCCGAGCCGGGCTCCATTGTTGTTGGAGCCGAGGGAAGGGGGAGCGAGACGGCTTTCGAAGCCCGTGGAGCTGCGCCTTGGAGCCTTTCCAGGCGGGTCCCCGGAGAGGCGGCCATGGCCGCGCCGCGGGATCGGGGAGCCGGGCCGCGCCGCCGGGGAGGCCGGCTGCGCGGTGCGATGTCGTGCGGGCCCTTTTTTGTTTTTTCCCAGAGCGCCCCGCGTCCCAGCAGAGCCGGCCGAGCCCCCCTGCCCAGGTGATGAGGACCCCTCCGTGCCCCCAGCGCAGATCGCCGCGGCCGCTGGACGCCTCCATTGTTTGACCACGACAAGGGCCGGATTCGCAGCCAGGTAAACCGGATGGCCGCGCCGCCGAGCTCCCTCTCCGCTCCCGCATCCAGAGGAATCCTCTCCCCTTTCGGGCCTCGGCCTCCGCGTGCTCCCGTCCCCCGCTCCTGGTGGACTCGGGACCGCCACCTCCCAGGCCTTTGCCCGTCCGGATCGGTCTCCCCGCGGCTCTGCCAAGTCACCTCTCCTGTCCCTCAAACTCCGCTCCTTTGTGAGACCTTCCTGGCCGAACTCTAACGACTAAAAACCTCTCTGGGAGCCTGCTCCGTACTCTTCCAGGCGCTAGTTTGTTTATTGGTTGTCTCACTGCAACAAAGGAGACCGGATACTTAAAAAAATTTTTTTTAATTTACTGCCTTTTTTTTTTTTTAACGTTTTGTGACATTTAGGCGGTTTCTTGTTGGAGCAGGATGGAACGGTTTTTTTCGTTGATACTATTTTGTCTTTTCTTTTAGAGAGGCCCCTACTTCCTTTACGGAGGCACAGCTCGTAGCGCAGAAGAACCGCTTCTGTTCAGCCCACAGGGGCGTTTACATTTTAGAAACGAGCGCTCACTAGGTAGAGCACTGCATTTTCTTTGTAAAAATGGAAATATCACGGACATGCCAGCAGTCTTTCACTACCAATCCCTGTCTCCAGAGACGGGGACTATTTTACGTGGGGGTGTGTATCCTTCTAGATCTTTTCAAGTCTTTTTTCCCCTGTGCGTACTTGTATTATCTTCGACTTAGCAAGGACTAGTGCACTCTTAATCTTTCAGTTTCGGCATGTGATGGGTTAATCCGTTTGGCGGAACTGCTGCATCACGTTCTGTAGTCTGGGTGTATCTGGGTGTATCGTAGTTTATGTAGCTGTTTCCCAGATTGGTGGCAATTTAAATGTTAACTTTACATTTAAAACAGCTCTTTTGGTGGTGATTCTCTGGTGGAATGAAATTTTAGTGGAGGGAGCACAAAGCCCCAATTACAGAGATGAGGCCTTTAGGATGGAAGTTCTCTTGGGTTAAAGAATTTACATGTGGGACCTCTGCCCCTCCCCCTGTGCAATTATGACTCTACTACTTTCAAGCCCTGTGACCTTGAGAAGGACAGTTCTCCAAGCCTCCGTTTCCTTTTCTATAAATGCTGATAATAATACCTGCTCTGTCACTCCACAGGGTTCAGTGACACGGCGCATGTGAAAGTGCTTTGCAGGCTGGAAACTAGTATGTAAATGCTGGTTTTATTAGCTTACTAATTATTAGATTATTAGGATACTTTTTAGTTTGTGATTTTGCTGTAATTTTTTATGAAGTCCTGTTATATATTAGACTTCTTGAAGGGTATTTGACAAAGCACATTTTTCCTGGTGCTTTACGTGCTCTAAGAAATAAGACCTATAAATTAGTTGACTATGAAAAAAGTATCAGCAAACAGCGCTACATAAAACAAAACTCTCACCTTTAAACAAAACTTACTTCGTACTGATATAAATTTGTTTTATGTATTTTCCTGTGGTGGCATCAGCTTATGTCCTTGGAATGAAACATTCTGACTGAATTTGCAGGCAGTATCAGAAAGAGTTTTAACAGTTTAAATATTGATTGATGTGATGGGTATTATTTTAAGATGTAAGAGGTTCAATTAGAGGTTTTATAGGTATTTTTATTTCAGATCTATATGAATGCTTGTAGTGTAGCCAGCAAAGTCAATTTGTTCCGGTTCTCTTGGAGGTTATAATCTACGGGGGTGGAGAGAACCAGAGTAAACAACCACACAACTGCACATGCAATCACAAACGGTGGTATCTGTTAGGAAAGTTAAGGAGCGTCGGTTATGAGAGAGTATAAAAAGGGGAACACATTTTAGATTGTGGAAAGAAGGCTCAGGAGAGACTTTTTTGCAAAAATAAGATTCGAGCTGAGATCTGAGGGGTGAGTAGGTGTTAGTGTAGAGTGAAGGGGGGATAATTTTCCAGGCGGGGGAACGGCATGTGGGAAGGCCCGAAGGGGGAGAGAGCGTTACCCATTCCAGGAACTGAAAGAATGGCTTGTGGACGGATTCTGGTGGGTGAGGGGGAAGTGTGGCTAGGCAGGGGGCCAGAGCATGTAGGGTCTTGTAGGACAGGTTGAGGATGTTTTATTTTATTCTGAGTGAAATGGGAAACCATTGCAAGGGTTGGGTTTGAGCAGGGGAATGACATAATCAGATTTGCATTTTTAAACAGTCCCTCCAGCTGCTACATGCAGAATGTGGAGGTGGTGGGGAGAGTGGGAGCGAGGAAGACGAGGCAGGCCATTTTAGAAGTCTGTCTGGAAGAGGGGTGATCTTTCCCTCGGAGTTCACGGTCCACTCAAACTGCCACTAAACTGTGGGCAAAATAGAGACCTGATTTTTTAAAAATCCTTGTTTCTTATTTGTAAAACAGAGGCACTTTTTCATGCTAAAGTACGCATAAATATTAAACTAGTTGTCCACATTGTACTTAATAGAAAGGTGTTAGAGTCAAATTAAAAATTAGAATATTATTTAACAGTTCTTTACAAGTTTTATCAAAGTGGTAAGCAAGAGCAAGGTAAGGATCCAAAACGAAAAGAAGGGAAGTATTTCGTAGCTGCTATTGGCTATGAAAATGAGAATAACAAACTACCAGACAAACGTTGAGGGAGTGACTGGGTACACAATGCATATATAAAATTTATAGCTTTCTGAATACCAAAAATAACCTGGCAGAAACTAAAATGGAAAAGAAAACAACCAAAAAAACAGGCTCTGATTACAACGCAACGGAATACGTAAAACATGGAAGTACAGTCTTATTAAGACAAGTGTGGTCTATGTAGAGGAGACCATAAAATATCCTGAAAGATACGAGAGGATGTCTTAAATGAAAAAACAGGCTGGATTCCTGGATGTGACGTTTAAAACATAGAGCTGTCCATTTTGGGATAAACTGGACAGAATAATTATGAGTAATGAGGTGGGGCAAGGCCTGTCCGATATTAAATGTGTTAGAGAGCCACGACCTAAACCGTGTCCTGCTACCTTTATAATATCTGTACAGGTCCCTGGAACCTGTCCAGCACCCCAGGAATATATATGGGAGTACAGTGAATGACCAGAAAAAATAAAATCAGGAATGCCCCCTAAGCCATAAAGAAAATGTGGAAGTAGATATTAAACATCTGGAAAAGAGGGTTTTGTATGCTGAGGTGGGCAAAGACTTTGCAATCAGACAGACTTGATCTAAAATCTTTTTTTTTTTTTTAAGACCCAAGGACTTTTTTTAATGTTTATTTTTGAGAGAGAGCGCGAGCGAGCCGGGGAGGGGCAGAGAGAGGGTGGGGACGGAGGATCCGAAGCCATCTGTGTGCTGATAGCAGATCTCACACATCTGAGAGATCATGACCTGAGCTGAAGTTGAACACTTAACTGCTTAACCTGCTGTGCCACCCAGGTGCCCCTGAACAAGAATCTTCTAAGTGAAGAAGATAGTATCTGCTGTGCAGTGTTGTGAGGGAACGAGGGCTAGGTCCTGGCACCTCTGGGACACGCAGATCTGTTAGTAGTTAGACTACAAAAAAAAAAAAGAAAACTTACATAAGAGAAGGAAAACAAAACCGTAGGATTAGAAGCCAAACCACAAAGTAGGAAAATATTTGTGACAAACATAAGTGAAGACTTAATACCTTCAGCATGTAAAGAACTCACATGGATCAATGAGGAAAATAATCTAAGTCCACACACAAGTGGCTACAGGATGTGGACAGACAGGTCACTGGATAGAAGTATAATTTGTTTAAGATGTGGGAAGGTGTACGGTCACTAACAGTCAGTTTGTCATCAGTCCTATAGAAAACTTAGATTTTATTCTTAAGAACAACAAAACCGGAAGATGCTTAAAAATAAAACAAATGCTTAAAAGCTGTATGAAGAAAAGTCTTTACCTAAACAACTGAAAATCTAATGTAAATAAATGGGCAGACTTTATCTGTTACTGGTGGGGAAAGCGTCAATGTAAACACAAATAGTCTACAAACTAATTTTCATGTAGTTTCACATGAAATTCCAGTGAGAATTACTTTTGGACACTTGATAAGTTGCTTCTAAAATTCATCTGGAGGAGGAAATGTTCTAGAGTGGCCAAGAAATGTTTTCAGTGGCAAAACAGTGCTAGAGGATTTGCCACACCAGGTAGGAAAACCTGCTGTGCGGCTGCGGTAGCGTAAGTGCCGCGTGCAGGAGCCGGCAGGCTGCTGCGAGGTGCAGAGTGGAATCCAGCAACAGGAGCTGCTTCTGGACAGGAATTTAGGGTAGAATAAAGTTGGCATTTTGACACAATTGGGAAATGATTGTTCAATATATTGTATAGGGTAAGTGACTGGGAAGAAAGATTTTACTCCTCCATATTAAAAATGAATTTTATTTGGATTAAGGAGCTGCTTAATTCAAGAGAGGCTTGGATGGCTCAGTCAGTTGAGCGTCCAGCTCTTGATTTTGGCTCAGGTTGTGATCCCAGGGTTGTGGAATCCAGTCCCGCGTGGAGCCTGCTTAGGATTCTCTCTCCCTGCCCTCTGCTCCTCGCCCCTAGTCAAGTGTTTGTGCATGAGTGCACGTTCTCTCTCCCTCTCTCTAAAAAAAGAACTCAAAAACCACTGTAAAGCTATTAGAAGAAAATAAAGGGAATTATGTTGGAGGATCTACTATACTGGAAAACTAGGCAAGGCCAAGATCCAAAATCATAAGGAAAAGATAAAAAAATTCAGTCTTTATCAAAGTTGCTATTTCTGTGTGACACAAGACATTTACAAGGTGATAGACTGGGAAAAAAGTTTATAACATGTACAGAGAGGTAAAGAATAACAGAATTAACACAATTAAGAAATGATTGGAGGATAGGAATAGTTATCAGAGAAAGTGAGAAAGATTTCAACCTCACTTGTGATTAGGGGAATGAAAATTAAAACAACTAGATTGGGATGCCTGGGTGGCTCAGTCTGTTAAGCGTCCTCACTGGCTCAGGTCATGATTTCAACTGCTCCTGAGTCGAGCTCTGCTGACAGCTTAGAGCCAGGAGCCTGCTTGTTTTCTGTGTGTCCCTCTCTCCCCCCTCACCCACTCATGCTCTGTCTCTGTCTCTCAAAAATAAATAAATGTTAAAAAAGTTAAATGAAACAATTAAAATTTTTTTTCAGTGGGGGCTATCCTGCAAAAATTAAAAAGATATTTGAGGGCATGGAGAAAAAGGCACCTAATACATTTTTGGGAATGCAAAATTAGATCTCCTTTGTACATAATTTGGCAGAACCTATAAACATTTTTGAAAATATGCTTTGATCTAGCAGATACCACTCAAGGAAGCTGTGATATTCTCATTAGAGAACACAAGTTAACATGAACAAAGTAAATGCAGCGTCATTTGTAATAAAAAATAGAAGATGACCACAAATAAATGTCGGTGCCTCTATACTATGGAATGTTCAGTAAATTTTAAAAAGAGGTGGGTTTGTATGCATTGACAGAGCTTGGATGGATGCCTAGTATATATTATTGAGCCAAAAAGGCAAATTTAATTCCTTTTTTTGGTAAGATAACATAATAATCATATGTGTGTGTTTATGTTCTAAATAAAAATAGAAAAAGGTCTAGAACGATACATGGAAAATGTATTTAACTGTGACTACTTTTGAGGGAAAAGCAGAGGAGAGACTTTAAATTTCACATGTATTTGCATTGTTTCAGTTTTTTTTATAATGAGTATTTTTTTAATTAGGGTGTTACAGTTTCTCACATCAATTTAATGAAGGCCTAAATTTAGACTAAAAATTTACAATACCTAGTCCTTAACCAGGATATGGTGAAAATGTCCTGCTATTCTGTTACAGTGGCCGTGTATGTTAAGAGCCTTCAGAGTATTCATATCCCTTGATGTAGGAACCATCATGGGCGTAGTTTTAGAGGGAGGACAAGATGTATATCACAGAATCTGCAGAATGATTAAGTTGTAGTACATCCACCAGACAATGTATGGCCATTAAAACGTTTATGAAGAGAATTATTAAAACGCCTATGACAGTGTTAAGTGGGAGAAAAGCAGGATACAAAATTGCATATATGACTTGATTCAAATTCTTAATAAAAAATCCCTCTCTGCCCCTCCCCACTCATGCTCTCTCTGTCTCAAAAATAAATAAAACATTAAAAAAAATTTAAAAATCCAAACAACCTCCCACAAAAACCTATGATAGAAAAATGTCTAAAAGAAATAAGATAAAGAATCTTAAAAATTATGGACTTTAGGTGGTAGGATGTTGGGTGATTTAAATTTTTTTACTTTTTATATTTTCCAAGATTATATTATATTTATAATGGAATATTTGCTTTTTAAAAGTATATATAGGACATATGTTAGTTGTGTTACTAGGTATGTGGACTTTTAGAAATAGGTAAGCCCTATCATATATTAAAGCATACTCTAAAATGTACTCTAAAAACTAATATCTGGACATTTTTGAGTGGTGCATTTGGAATAAATTTGAATGAATTTTGTTGTGCTCGGTATTTGGAGGCAAATTGCTTCTACATGCTACTACTTTTATTAGTAGTTCTCATTTCTAGTTTTGTGTTTGTAGAATAAATGCGGAAACTTAAAACACGGGCCACAGGATTTCTTTTCTTAACTCGCTGTGTTTTGAACACACAAATCTGGTCACAGAGCAAGTTGCATTTAACTGAGTCTTTCAGGACGAGGAGGTCCAGCCGGCTGGACCATGGGCAGAGGCCTCAAGTGCGTGGCTATCGTGCAGAGCCCGCAAGCGGGTCGGCAGTGTGGAGCCCTGGGTGCCCGCGGTGGGGGCGGTGGGGGGGTGCGTCGTACGTGAGGCCGCAGAGGTTACCATCAAGGCACGTGGATTCGTCCCCTTATCGAGTGTTACTGGGCTTGCAGTGGGTCGTGTGGGTGTGCAGTAGTGTGTGCTTTCGTGGACACAGTCAGGTGTGACGAGAGGAGCTCTACTACAGGACGTGGAGGGCTCTGGGAGCTCACGGAAGACATCGCACGTGAAGGTAAACAGAGGGAACAGCTAGTGTTCCGGCCTGGAGGGGAGAGGTGTGTGGGGAGAGGAGGGCAGTAGTGAAGACACAGTAGTAAACAAGACCTGAGGAGTTGGAAGCCATTTTGGCCGGAGCTAGAACTGGCGTGGGCCACGGTGAGAGCCGAGCCTGGAGAGGGAAGTGGGAGCTGACGTTGTTCAAAGTTGAAAACCATATGAATAAATTTGGGAATTCCACCGAAAGTTAATGGGGCCCTTTGAAGAGCTTTAAGCAGAATCCTAGCAACCCATTTTACATTTTATTTATTATTTACTTCTTGAGAGACGCAGCATGTGCACACACATGTGCGAGCAGGGGAGGGGCAGAGGGGGAGAGAGGGAATCTTAAGCGGGTCCCACGTCCAGAACGGAGCCTGATGTGGGGCTTAACCTTGACTGTGAGATGAACTGAGCCAGCATCAGGAGTCAGACACTCAACAGACTAAGCCACCAAGCGCCACCCCCACCTCCAGTTTTACATTTTATAAGGATTATGTTGTAGTGAATAATAGATTAGAGGGAGGCAAGACTGGAGACTTTGTAGGGGAAGATGACGTGGCCCAGATCCAGCTGAGACAGCATACTGGGAGGGGGACTACATTCAGGAGGTCCCGAGGAGATGGAGCAGACGGGACTTCGTGAGAGGACGGTGGCTGACGACCAGCTTTCTGGCTGGGGCAGCCGAGGGGCTGGTGGGCCCGTTTCTTGTAGTTGCTTTGGTGAGGAGATGGCCGGTGGAGTTTGTGGCATGCTGAGTGACAGAGGTTTACAGGACAGACATGTAGTTCCGCCCGAAGAGGATTTTATGCTGCACATACACTCTGCTGTGTGAGTGTCTGGGAGCATGCACAAGTCTGTTATTAGAACCAGTGTTTCTAGGTGATACATTTTTCTTGGAGTATAATTCTACATTTCTAAGCTGTTTAAGATGAGGGAATATCTGTCTAGCTTAGACTGGACCGTTGATGCCTTTTACATGGAGTTGAGATTGCCTGCCCCTAACTTTGGATAATACTGTAATTGTGTTTTGGGCTAGACTCTGCCTCTCTGAGCAGGTGGTGGTTTCTCTGAAGAGTGTTAGTGCTCTTGTTGGTACTCCTGACTACTTGGAGTGATTCTGTTGATGTTGACAAACTGGTCCCTTCTGGGTAGAGGCAGGCCAGGACTCGGGCAGCTGGTGCCCTGTGTCTGTATCCGTCTGGCAGTGCCCACCTCACTATAAGGAGTCGTCGCAGTCCATTCGGCTGCTATAACAAACTCCCATAGATTGGGTAGATAAAACAGTAGACGTTTATTTCTCACTGTTGGGGAGGTTGGAAGTCCAAGGTCTGGCAGATTCAGAGTCTGATGAGGGCCTTCTCCCTTATTCATAGGTGGCTGTCTTCTCCCTGTGTCCTTGCGTGGCAGAAGGGGTAAGGGAACTTTCTGGGGTCTCTTTTATAAAAGGACAGTAATAGGACCCCAGCCTTATGTCCCAGTTACCTTCCAAAGGCCTCACCCCAATACCATCACATTGGGTATTGAGTTTCAAGATATGAATTTGGAGGGGGTGGAGGGGAGGCGGTCACAAACATTTAGTCTATAGCAGAAGTGTAGAGAGAGAGCTGAGACTCACTCACAGTGTGCCAGCCATGTGGCTGGTATGGAAGCCACAGCGTGGGTGACAGTGTGGGGGGCAGAGTGAGAAGAAGCTCAAAGCAGAGCTGCGTGGGCACATTAAAGGAAAAGGTAAGGGAGAATGTGCCTGCGAAAGAATTTGTTGGAGAGGAAGGAGGATGGTCTTAGAGACCATTTGGGGGTTGAAAGAAAGAAAACCCACTGAAATGGCTTAATCGAAGGGGGATTTCTGAGGAGGCCTCCATGAGATCCAAGGTTGTTTCTTTGGCTGGGGCCCACGAGTGTCTGGAAAGTTGACAGCTGCTCTCTCTGCCTTTGTCTGTCCTCCACCTGTAACCCCTGCCAGTTTACTTCAAAGACCCAGCCTTTCCACCTCCCAATTCTGAATTCACTGTGCACTGGTGCAGGGCCAGGGGGGTTGCTTAGCTGTGTGCCTGAGCCTGGCGGGCTGGCAGGCGGAGGGTGCGGGGGTAGGGGGGCCGAGGCCTTGTAGCTGACACGTTCCAGGAATGGGCGGGAGCAGTCGTCGTTGGACGTGGCTCAGAGGTGTGATCACGGAGAGAGGAGTGAAACCGGGTTTGGCAAATTGAAGTCCCATAGCCGAGCTTTAAAAAATTACCACAGCTCGTCCTGCACGCAGACTCACAAGGTGGGTAACCAGTGATCGTTTGTGCAGAAATTGGAGGGAAAGAGCGATTTTTTCAAAATGATGTTTAACTTTGTGGAGTTGTGTCAGCAGCATTTAAAGCTTAATTTACTTATTTTTTTATTAAAATTTTTTTTTACATTTTATTTATTTTTGAGAGACAGAATATGAGTGGGGGAGGGGAGAGAACGAGGAGGAGACACAGAATCTGAAGCAGGTTCCAGGCTCTGAGCTGTTAGCACAGAGCCCAATGCGGGGCTCGAACCCATGATCATGAGATCAAGACCTGAGCCGAAGTCGGACACCCAATTGAGTGAGCCACCCAGGTGCCCCAAGAAGCTTTAAAACAGCTAAATTTTTAAAAGCACTAATTTGTTTTGCTTTTCTAACACTGAAGCATTTCTATACTTGTATCTAACCCTGGAATTTACAGTGTCTTGTGTGTCATCTGATATATGTTATAAGAAATTCAGTAAAGCTATTCGAGAGCTCATTTATCTTTCATATCCCACAAGTTCATAAAATAATCATAGCTTTATTTCCACATCTTATTTTGCAGTGCCTTCCATGGTATTTGTTTGGGCAAAGCAAACCTCTGCCCCAAAGATTATAAATTCTACCTCTTAGGTTAATGATAAACCAGTTCATAGAAATAACCTGAACCCCATTTTTTTCTGTGAGTAAATTATGTCCTGCTAGCTTTCAAAGTTCTTTTTAGATGTCCATTTCAAACATGTAGGATTAAGCTCAATAGGATTTATTACTGTTTCACTGATTCATAGCCAGCAGACATGTCTGGTTTCCCTATTAACCAATATTCAGTAACTCATTACTGCATCTCTGTGTTACGATAGGATGAGGACCTTGTGAAAAGCCCCCAGATTCACAATTAGAATCAAGAAACCTGCAGGTTGTACAAATCTATATGAAGCTTGGCATCTAGTTAGGGAGACGTCAGTTTCTAATACCTTACTTTAAATATCCCTGAAGTTTTCTGAGCAAGTGTTTAGTGCCCTCTGGAGGCATCATGGACAGTTAAAACATAGACTCTGAAAAAGTTTTTTTTTTTTTTTTTAAACTGCCCCAGTCAAGAACAGTGGTATAGATGGTCGAACTGGGGTAGATATAAATCGGGAGCAGAGGAGACCTGAGGTGGAATGCAGGAAAATACTAGTACTTATGGAGGAACAGAGGCTCTCCAAGCAGACAGAGTAAGAGTTATGTGGCCAGAGTAAAAGATAGAGTGTGGTTGGGGGTGTTCAGTAAGATAAAGAATTACAGATGCCCTTGGGTTTGGGCAAGAGGGACTTGAGTGGTGTGGTGGTGGGTTGGGAAATGAATGGGAAGCGAAGCTGTGGAAATCGGGGCGCCTGGGTAGCTCGGTCGACTAAGTGTCCAACTTTGGCTCACGTCTTGATCTCACAGTTTGTGGGTTCGAGCCCCTTGTCAGGCTCTGTGCTGACAGCTCAGCCTGGAGCCTGCTTCCGATTCTCTGTCTCCATCTCCCGCTCGCACTGTGTCTGTCTGTCTCAGAAATAAACATACGTTAAAAAATTTAAAAAAAAAGAACCATGAAAATAAGTCTTCAAGAGCCTCCATAGGAAAATGGAGGAGAAAGAGAGAATGTATGGCAGCTAAAGAAAGGATAGGATTAAATATTGGTTTTCCTTAATGATAGAAGAGACTCGCATTGCATTTAAATGCTGAAGGAAAAAGAAGCGGAGGGAAGACAGTTGAAAGATGGGTGGGGATTGGGAGGAGGAGAAGAGAGCTGGCTTTAAAGTTACTTGTCTGGGGTAGCTGTCGAGGGGCAATGTGGTCTTTTACCGGGACTTGGGAGGTGGCGAGGGGTTTCCGTTCACTGGGGGAAGACAGGGAAATACTCCTATAGGCAGTGGGAAATACGGGTGAGAAGACCAGACTGGTTCCAAGAGAACGTGGGATTGTCATGGAGATGGTTGTCACTGGGACCAAGCAGGTGGTTGAGCTAAAGAATAGAGTCAGGACATACCTCTAGAGGATACTTGTGGTTAGCCCCTAGCACTGAACGAAATGGTCCCTGCCCTCAGCAGGGCCTGAGGGGAGATGAACAAGGGCCAGAATCAACCAAAGACTTGTAGGAGCCCGGAATCCGTGAATGGTGAGGAACGGCCTGGTGGTCTGACAAGGAGATCACCACTTTGAGAGCAGTGTTGCAGAAGTCGTGTAGTCCGAGGGTGTGGGGGGACAGGGAGAGGGTGCATGGGAGTAGAGACAGGAGGTGTGGAGGTGTGGGGGGCAAGTGAGAAGAGCCCGCTGGTCACAGCAAGAGGCAGGGTAGGCGGGGACTTGTCTGTGCGGAGCCGGTAACAGCCCCGGGCACGACGCCTGTAGACGGCTCACATGGGCGTTTTTGCTTCTATAAGATCTAAATTTTGTGTAACTTCTGTGCCACCTCCTGTTAGAAAAATAGGTTTGAGAACAGATTTAGAATTTGACTAAATGGAAGAGAATGTTTAGGTCTATTCGTGACATTTGAGGAGGCTCTTGCACAAGGAAAGCCAGAGTAAATGTGACTAATTTTTTATTTATTCTGAAAAATGTCAAAAGTTAAATCCTTTAAGTGTGCAGGACCATCTGCATTCATGAATAACATTTTTTCCTTCTTTTTAGAAAAACCAGTAGGATGGCTAATAGGGGTTGTTTGGCTTCAGTTTTGTGAGATGTTAAGAAGAGATAAAGGACTCCTACGAGCAGAAGTGCTGAAATACAGTGTGTTTACATTTGGGGGGTGGGGGTTGGTTGCTAACTTAGAGCGCTCAGGTTTGAGTGGGGAGGCACCTACGAGGTGTGGGGTGCGCAGATGCCGGCTGCAGCCCAGACAGCTCTGCTGCTGTGGGCCTGGCCTCTAGACCTGGGAAGGCGCCGCCGCACTTCTTCCCAGCCGCCTGTGCTGTGTCATGGAGCTGACGTGAAAAGTGCACCCACGTCCCCCATGAGATTGGCATAGACAAAACTGTGAGTTAAGCTTCATTTAACTAGTAGCGGACGTTAAACATTTATTGACTTTGATGTTTTGGTTTTCTTTTCATATTTTACATCCAATAAATACTTTTTTCAGGTCTCCGCATTTTCATAGGCCCTTGAGATGCTCATAAGCCCTGGGGACTGCCACCGGTGGCTAAGGGATGAGCCACTCCTGTTCCGCCGGGATGCCTGGGCACGTCTGGTCGAGCAGACCTGCCAGGAATCTGTTGGAGGCACCAGACTGCCTCCTGGGCAAACGCCATCCTCAGGGGGAGCTGAAGTAACTGTTTCAAGGTAGCTGGCTTTTGCTGCAAGGAGCAGAGAGCCATTCGGACCCTTTTGCACAGTGTGGTGCAGGGACTCATCAGGACCAGAGAGAGCTCGGAGCTCAGGCACCTGGAGACGAGCCACAGTCTTGCCCATGACAGTAGGGTCTCTCAGGGCGGCTCTCCTTTCTTTGTGTCTTTTTCCTCTTGCTGCATCTGACTTACTCTTTTTCCTTTCCCCATCTGTCTTTTCTCTGCCTTACAGAGATTGTTTCCTCATGACTTTATTTTTGCTGTGATCCCTCATAGCCTCTTGAGGTCCTTTGTACATCATAACCTTTGAGCTGTATCTCTCCTAGCTAATCACCCCATTCTCAGTAGTTGGCTTCCTGAGAAGGAGAGGTTGGAATCGGACTTTGTTACTGGCCACATCAGAGGTCACTGTTAGGCTCTTGGGTCAGGTGTCTGCGCTTGGTCTGGAGGCCGTGGTGTGGTGAAAAGGAGTTGTCTTGTCCATGGCAGCCTGGGCCTTCTCTTAAAGCTGAGGTCCTTCTTGTTAGCAAAATTTGTAGGCTCGTAGGCACCATGATTGGCATGTGTAGTTCAGTGAGGAAGAAAAAACCTGGCCCAACATCCAAAGAGTTTGACTTTTTCCCAAAGGTATTCCCGCCCTTCAAAACCCTGTTAACAGTCTTTGTTCTAAGTCACCCTTTGTTCTTGTAGAGAAACTTAAGTCCCTGTGCATATTGAAAGCATTTTCACTTTCCCATTTTCTTCCTATTTTATTCAGTCTCTGACATTACAGGGTCACTCAGGGTCATCTGCAGGATTCTATTTCTCCTGTTAGTGATTTCTGCTGAAAATGATACAGCGACTTCAGATAGCTGTTAGCAAAAGTTGGTAATTCTAACCTCGTGTCATTCACATATTTCCTTTCCCCCCAAGGATCTGGGGAGCTATATAGACACACAGTAATTTAGTACCATCCCCAGATGCGTTAGATCTAGAATAGCTAAATGTTGCGTCTGAATGTCAACATCGAGGCAGTTTGATACGTAAGTGCCTTAATATGTCATCAGAGTTCCAAAGCAAAAGTGATGTTCCCCACACTTAACAATGGGTGTTGAAGTCTACACCCAGACTGCCCTCAGCAGTTCTAGAGTCAGGGGGGTGGGCGGTAGGTGGGACAAATAAAACACCAGTAATGAGTTGATCTTTGGTGGGCCCTTAAACACTTCCCGGTGTTCTTTTCCGTACTTGTCATATATTAACATATTTAATTCTTAAACTACCTCGTAAGATTTCCTTACAAGTCAGCTGCCTTTATTATCTCTACTAATTGCATTCTTTACCTCTTAGGTGAAGGTCGCATCGCTAGAGTGTGGTAAAGCCAGGGCGGCTGTGCCCCTTCAGCGCTCGTCTCTGCACAAGGGTGAAAAACCAGTGCTGACTGTAGACCCACTAAGTTCCAGCCCCTCCACTCTCTCACATCCAGTCTCCAGTGTCTGTAAACCTAAAATTCAGTTCAGAGTGAACTTGTAAAGACTGTCTGGATTTTCCTTTCTAGGGTTTCTCAGGTTTTCCCAGCTTCTCTTTGACCCTGTATGCCTTGAATCCCACACGTATAAGTCCCATATATAAGTGGGGAACTCTATATTCTGAGCCAGTTCTTAAAAAAACTCTGTGATCCTAAATTTTCCATAATACAACCTTCTACTTTTCTTTTGTCTTTCTCCAGCCCAGCAGGATCCTAAGGCTTCGGTGGCCCTTGAGCCACCCTCTGTGGGCCCTTCTCTGTCTCTTCTTCTGGAATGTCTTGGGGGTTTTGACTCTTGTCACTGTGGCAAGTTTTCCCCTTGTTTCACCATTTTTCTTAGATAGAAAATCCCCCTCAAGGTTTTCCAAACCAAAGGTGTCTCTGGAGTTTTTCCAAAGCATGTGCCCTTTGGGCTCAGTGAGGAGGAAGGTCTGCCCGCCTCCTGGTTTTCCCTAAACTCTTGCCTCTATCTGGCTTTGAGGTCCCCAGACCTCCCACACCTTCCTTAGCTCAGAAGACGGTGGAAACGCCTTTGTCCCATCCGAGTTCTTTGTTCCTCTGGGGTCTGACTTCTTTTCCTGGGGACCATTGGTGGGTGGAGTCTCACTCTCCCTGCCCTCTGGGAGGCCTCTGCCCCAGAGCCCTGGCGCCTCCTTGCTTTATCTCCCACCGCTCATGCCTTCACCAAGGTCGCAGCGCTTGTTTTTAAGTGGAGTTTGTCACTTCCTAAGTTTCTGGCATTTTCCCCAAAGCCTGAACAACTACACCCTTCTCCCTGAATATGATTTTCTGAAAGCCTTCTCACCCTGGGATTATGGTTTTATATTCGTGTCTGTGCAAACTTGATTCTGAGAGCCATTGTGTTTCCAGCTAAGCATCTTTTCCTTTGTTTTCTTTTGAGCCTTCGCTTTCGTGATAAGTTTAAAAATGATGTTCCCCCCTCTTCAGCCCCAGACAATGATAGGTATTTGTTCGTGTGTATTTGGTCATTGCTGAAAGCCAGAGTACTCCAGTGGAGCATGAAGTCTGGATCTCTGTGGTTCACATACATAGTAAGCTTTTTCATTACTTCCACACACAGCTGGGAAGCAAGAGAAAGGCCCCAGGGCGCCGAGGGTGAGGCAGGGCGGTTTCTTGGCTTCTGCTGCCTGAGGCTGGCTTCTCAGCTTCTGGGCTTCTCCCACCCCTGGCCTTATTCCTCTACCACATGAAGAAAATTGACTTGGTCAGGTAAGGGCACTTCAGTGGTTCTAGCCCAGTGGACCTAGCTACCCACTTAACCTTGCCCAGTTAGAAGGTTAGGCCCATAGATATGGTGGTATTTTTCTTTCCTGACTACACATCTCCTGAGTGCTACGGCTGGGGCTGCTCCTGCATGGACGGGCCCGCCCAGCTCTCCCTCTTCTCTCTTTACCCCATGTGCTCAGTTGACTTCCAGGCGCCTGCCCTATCTGGAAGCCTGGTGGGGTGGTTGATGTTCCTCCTCTCTAGCTCTTACTGGCTCTCTTGTGCTCTCCTGTGCTGCCTGAGGTCCCCTTGACCAGCCCTCTTTATTACAGGGGGTACGACCTAAGATACAGGTCTAGTATCTTACTAGTTTCCGCTACGTGCCGGTACTTACTTGGTCTGAAGTTCAGAGTTACCCCTAATCTAGGGAGAAGGAGCCCTCCTTGGGATCTGGCCTGTGGAGTGCTGCAGCAGGAAGTGGGGTCACAGGCCTAGCTGATGATCAAGTGTTCGTGTGTTTGGCATTTCTAGTTCAGTCCTGTGCATGTTTCTCTCTGGAGAACCCAGAGGTGTGTTTGCTGAGGCCACTGGCTAAACTCAGTGTTCATCTTTAATAGCACATGTTTGTAGAAATAACACCGACCACCTACCAGGGCCAGTCCCACCAAGTAAAAGCCTCAACACCATGAAGTTCTGCCTTGTTCATTGTAGCCATTCCCTGGCCCTGTTTGGGATTTCTGTCCATGCTAATCCTGAATTCTGATTGCCAGATCTATCCTGTTTTAGGATTATTGTTATTTTTTATGATTCTTTTGCTCTAAGAAGTCAGCTGCTCTTGTGCTTTATGCTTCGTCATCTGGTTTCCCCCAAGTGGTTACTGTAGCTTGCCAGGTAATACAGGTTACGGGTTGTGGCTCAGGTCTGAAAATAGCCAGAATCTGAGATTTCTAAAGTAGTCCAGTTCAGAGTGGTTGCTTAGGTGTGTGAGAGGGGAGAGGATTGCTGGGGCCGGGAGGGGCGGGGGGCACAGGGTTCCAGTTTGTAATGTCCTGAGACCTGATTTACAATTGCGAATATACTTAATGCTACTCAACTGGAAATGGTTAAGGTGGTAAATTTTGTTATGTGTTTTTTAGCACAATAAAAAAAATGCGCTTAAAAAAATAGCTAGAATCCCAAATCCCTAACTCTATCAAACTACAGTGACACTCCCATTCCCAGTGTCACCAGGGACAGGCCTGCCAAAACCCATGGTTTGTTCCTTTTGCGGCCTCTGAGGCCTTTGTGTCCCTGTCCTTCCTTTCGTGGTCTGGCTGGGCCCTGTACAGCCTACAGGCATTTTCTTGCCTCTGCCCGAGTGACTTGAGCTTCCCAGCCTCGTTCCTTTTTCTCCAGGGCCTAGACGTGGACTTGGTCCCCTTGGGTCTTGCTGCTCCCAACAGTGCAGGGAGGAAGCAAGTTTAATAAAGGGAGTCGTTGTCAGTGAACCTTCGCGCTCATCCCACGAGCGCCTTCCGTGCCTTCTGTGCGTGCTTTCCCCGCGGCTGCTGCTTGCCCTCAGGGCTGGCATCCTTCCTGGCCGCTGACGGACTGGGCCTTGAGGAAGACAGGTCCAGCAGAAGTGGCCGGAGGGGAGGGGCAGGGAGGGGCAGAGGAGTCTGGCGGGAGTACATGCGCCTCCGTCTGTGGCACTCTGAGCGCGCTCTCAGTCGGCGTCCTCGCCGGGTCCTGGAAAGACAGCACTTTGCTTAGGTGCCCCGATCAGCGCCCTCCTTCCTGAGAGGAGCGTGTAACCCTCACCATTTGACGGTGAGAGGGAGCATCTGCATGGCTGACGCTTCACTGATGAGTACACCGAAGCCTGTGAGGCCAAGTGACCTATGGTCACACTGCTATGTAGTGTCACATTATGAATTTGAACTTGGGACTGACCTGCAAGTCCAGTGTTCTACCCACCAACCCATATGTTCTTAATGCATGTATATGTTACACATTGACTAGATGGATAAGATACACTTGGGCCTTGTATGTGGTATCCCATAGGGGCCATCGTGGAAGCAAATCACATTCTGCCCCGTTCCTCCAGCATTTCTGTGTGCAAGGTTGGAGAGCAGGAAGAAAGTGTGTCCACGCTGTGAGAAAATGCCACTGAAGTCAGATGTATTTTAGAACAGTCTTAGGAGTCGAGGGTCAAGAGGGAAGAGTTGCTGGCAGGAAAGAGGAGGTGCAGGAGGCAGATACGGAGGGAAGAAAGCAGGGCTTGACTTTGAACACAGGAGGAGTTCTAATTACAGGGAGGGGAGGTGGGCCCTCTAGTCTCAGGAAGCCTCTGCCTGTGAAGTGATGTTCTTGGCAAGGGAACGAATGTGTCATGCGCTAATTAAAAATAAGGGAAATAAGGAAACTCATTTATTTAGCCTCAGCAGTGCTGTGGGCACTTTGATAGGTATTTTCACATTTATTATCTTATTTAATTATTAATAACAAAGCGCTGTAGACATTATTATTCATATTTTTACAGATCAGTCTGAGATCAGACTCGATCACATAAACAAGGGGCAGAGCCAGGGCCTCCACCCAGCTGTGTCATTCCACAGGTCATTTCCGTGGGAGGACGTGGCTGAAGGAGAGCTGGGAATGTGCACCCATGTCATCTTTATCGCCTTAATGACGTACGGAACTCCTCCTCACCGGCAAACCTGGCCTCGTTTCCTCCATAGTTCTCATTCCCCTTCTCTGGACCTGATTTCGTAGTCTCTGTGGTACTTTCCAGTTAAAGAAAAATCACACATGGCTTCTTTTGTCTTTTAGCTTTTCTCCAACAGGAGTCATTAGGCCAGGTCCTACAAAAAGCAGTCGTCCTGGGGACTGAGTAAAAACCGTTCTCTTCCCTCTACCTCAGTAAAACAGAGAGCCCAAATCATTAGCTGCTGGACTTTGTGAGGGGAGGGGTCAGGGAAGCTGGGACTTCTGGGAAGTGGGGCTTACGGAAGAGTGGGCAGGAATAAGGAGCTAGGAGAGAAGAGAGAAGGACGTGAGGAGCTAACGTACTTAAGACCCCAGGTAAGGAAAGTGGTCCAGGGTAGGGACTGGGTGGCCTTCCCAGGAGATCCTGGGTGAGTAGCTGAAATGGTCATGGTCCAGGGGCTCTCGTAGTGCCCAGGAGTCCTACTGGATTAGTCTTTTCTAGCCAACTGGTAGCAGGGAAGTAGAGAGGAGGGCATCAAAAGTAACATAAATTCTGCCATGGTCTATAAGACTTTCTGTGATAAAGTTTCACCTGGTTGCAGAAAGGAGAAGCATAGACCCTGGCTGACATAAGTTCGGTTGGCAAATCCTGCCCGGAATCAGAACTGCCTTTGGCCAGCTTAAAATGTTGATCTCAGTGTCCTTGGGAGAAATTATCCATCCTCTAAATTATCAAGGTAAATGATTATCAGTAGTATATTCAGGAAATGCTACCTGCTACTTGAGCACCAGGTGGAGGGGCATTTGAATACTGGCCGGGCTGTTCCTAACATGTTACACAGATGGCAGCCAGTGGCCAAAGGCGGAGGGACTATTTGAGGAGCCTGTTCTGAGGTCATTCCAGTTTTCAGAAGTGCCTGGTGCTCCAGTGGCCAGGTGCCGTTCCTCAGTGTCTGAACAGGCCTTTGCGTGAATAGAAACCTGGAATGTGTTCTGAGGCTGGGCATTCTGGTGTGGAGGGGTTTGGCCACAAGAGATTTAGACCCAGGAGTTACAGGTGTGTGCTTGCACCACTGTGAGTGAAACTCCTCTCTCAGCTTTGGCCAGCTACAACTAACTTCCGGTTGCTCACGTTAGCCCAGGAAGTTGAGGGAGCCTGTGTTCATTTTCGGGAGTGAAAAGCACATCTCGGAAATGTGGCCTGGCAGTCTGGCCTTCCAGGGTGTTGTCAACTTGGGCAGATGAAGTGTGAGGAGGCCAGAGGCCTTAGCGGCTGCTTGAGTTAAGGGAAACCTGGTGGGTCCTTCTTCAGAGGCTTTCTGAGCGCCAGCCACTCAGGTGAGAGGGTTAATGGCTTCCAAGGTCGGGTTTTACTGTGCCTGGTTCCCACTGAGGTGGCCTAGGGCCCGTGTGGAGGGACCGTAATGAGGCAGACCGCTCGGGAATCTGGCAGCGTGGGGTACTCGTAAGTGGGGGATGTGTGAGGGGCCCATTTGGGACTATGCCCTTGCCCTAGGTGGCCAGAATGGGTGTCTTCCAGGCCCTTCCTATCTTTTCCAGGGCTGATGGTGATGGTAAAGCAGAGTAGAACAGGATTGGCATTCCACAGACCTAAAGGAGGAATTCTAAGTGCCTGCTATACCTAAGTGATTCTAAGATAGCTAAGGAAGGGAAGTCAAGTGGTGAGTATCTATACCCTATTATGTATATTTTACACTGGAAGTTCCAGAAGGTATGATGGAGTAGTGAGGAGGTAGGTACTGCTTCTGTTGTGTGCCCAGATCCCTGGCCTTGAACGGAACAGATAATCTCTTAGCCCTGTTACTTGGCAGCGTAAAGGCACCAGGGACCTACATGGCCTTTCCGCTTAGGTTTTGTGCGCCAGAGCCTGTAGGAAAAGGTTAAGCAGAGCTCTCTTTTCCCTTGGAGTTGTACCACTGCCAAAGTAATAATCTGATTGAGTTCATTTCTGGTGTTTCCTGATAATTTGTGAGGAGGAGGAGTTCCTAACCAATCTGGAAACGGGTTTCATGTTCTCTCTCCATGAACAGAGGCGTCAGTTATGTCCAAGGGGAGCAATGTGATAGGAATGCGTGGCCTTGGACCAGGAAATCAAGGTCTTACGAGAACACATTAGTGGGTTGCTGCCTATTGGGATAATTTCCGAATCCTTTATAAAACACCTCTCTGGATAGAGAGTTATTTCCTGTGGTGTTCGTCTTTTATTTTGTGTAGAACTTGACTTTGAAATTATTATATAATAATGGCTGATGACGAATTAGTAACCACAAGTTAAGTGTTCATCTTACTGTTTGTTTACGTCCTTCTAAACTTTAAAATAAAAGTGTTTAATGTGAAATCTCAATTCCTTTTTGGTCTCTGGATCCTTTTAATGCTTTAGAAAGTTATTAAGGACACTCCCAAAGAGCTTTCTGTTTATGTGGGTGATGACATTTGCCATAAATAGAAATTAAACCCAAATTTTACAAAAATATTTAATTTATTTAAAAATAATGATAAACCCGTTTTGTGTTAACACAAATGACATTTTTTATGAAAAAAAAGCTATTTCCTAAAAAACGTGCAGTGGGAAGAGTGGCAATGTTTACATTTTCACAAATGTCGGCAGATGTATGAGGCTTAAATGAGAGGCATCTCCTCCTGTATTCAGTCCCTGAGTTGGTTGTTTTGGCTGAATAGATGAAGACATCTGGCCTCACACAGATGATATACTTGGAAAAGGGATTTTTTTGTAGCCTTTTCAGGTAGCTGTGAGTTCATTTGTGATACAGCAGTAAAACTTGACAAGTGGTAGGATTGTGAAGGGTAGTTGCAGTGTGAATCTGAAACCGTATCTGTGAACTTTTTGTACTCTAGGGGAGCAAAACCCGTTGATCTCTCTTGTACTTCAGACAGATCTTTTATTAACTCACACGTTGGTCATTTGGAAATATTGTTTCACCGAGTTATGTGGATCTCACAGGTTTCATTATATGTAATTTAAAAAATCATGTTTTTTAGGATCACTGTCAGTCTCACGAGAAAAAAAGTCTTCAAATATTGGAAAGCTGTAGAGCTCATGCGGGCAGACACAAGTTTCCTGAAGTCCCAGTTTCACTGGAAAGTTTGGGTTTGACCATGGACAACATACCATCAGTTGTTTCTTGTTGTCTGCAATGTCTGCCCGGCACCCAGGTCTGCATAACCAGTTTGTCATTCTTTCAAGTGAAAAATGTTCTGTCCAGAAGAGAGCTAGTTGGGCTCACAGCTCGGTTGTGCAAGCACTTTGCCTCGAGGCCGCCGTTGCGCTTTGCTGAGGGAGCTGGTGCGCTTCCGTTTTAAACATGTGGGACATAATGAACAGAGCGTTTAATCATCTATTTACATATATTTGATACAGATATAATAAAGCTAATATATTTAAATATAATAAATGGATCTAGATTTAATAAAATTAATAATTTTTATTGCTTTTTCAAGGATTTTTTTCAAGGATATTCTTAAGTGAAAAACATTTTTAAATGGTCGGTCCATGGGGGTGAAGAGTACAATTGACCACTAGCACTGTTCGGTGCCCCTGCCTTAGGGTTTCACGTGAGGCGCCCGCGGAATCCACAGTTTGACCAGCGAGCGCTTTTACATCCTCAGTGCGGGTCTCGGCGCGTGGACAGAAGCAAACAGTGGCTTCGTGTTATTCTGAAAATCATTTTGATCTTATTTTCTAAGGGTTTGGGGACCCCCAAGAGTCTTCCGATCGTATTTTAAGAACTGTTTTAAGACAAGAACTGAAAAGAACTGAAATTTTTCTAAGAGTTTAGACAAGTTTTCCAGGGTCTCATGCTCACAAGTTAGTTTTTTGCTTTTTCTTTTTGCCAGGGACTTAACTTGTGGCTCTTGGACTAATTTCGGCCTGTTGATGTCTTATTTGTAGGAATAGAATACCTTTAAGGGGGAATAGCCAGGAAGGGCCCACTGGTCCCCGAGGTCAAACCAGACAGCTGCCCGCTTTTCTGTTATCTGCGTGGCCCTTGAAGGTGTTTGACCTGACGCCGCCTCGCTGGAGTACAGTTTTGTTTAAGATGAACTAGGCCGGACGTCACGCCCTTAGCCTGTTGTATGAGGAGCCTCAGACCTGGTGTGAGTAAGGAAACCGTGTGAAGGACATGTGTGGTTAGACATGATTTAGAGCACACTTTTAACCTTTCTGTGAGTGGGAGGAAGGGGGAAGGATAGCAGGAATAGAGCGAAAAGAAGGAAAGAAGTGGACCCCACAGCACACCCAGCTTGTTCTGAGCGAGGAAGTTAGGTAAAAGAGGCGTCTTTAGAAAAAAGGATTTCTTTGTCCTTCTATAGCCAATATTTATTCTGAGCGTTTTCCCCAACTCAAAAAATGGTCTAAATAAAACCTGAAACTGTTTAATAGGCCGTCCGACGTTTGGCTGTGTCCTGTGATGCTAGCATAGTGCTGTATACTAGTGACTCACTGGCGAGCACAGTGGACCCAGTTCTTGCCTTCGTGGAGCTCATGTCTAGGTGAACGTTAATCAACAGATGATAATTATAAATTGTGAGAAGCATGTTGAGAACAAGGATCTAAATCAGAGGATCTGAGCTCATGTAATTAGGAACTGTTCCGCTTGGGAGCGTTACTAGGGAGATGAAGAGTATCTGTCTTGGTGATCCAGGCAGGTGGGGAGTACAGACCCATTTTACAGACCCGTAGCTGGTGCTCAGGTAGATTAGGAAATGGTCTGAGGCCACAATGGTAGTGATAGGAATAGGATTTGAGCAGTGATCTGTAGACCTACTCTCTGTTTACCAGTTAATACTGCCAGGCCCTGGCCTGTGTTGGGGAGAGTTAGAAGTCAAGTAGAGTGTTTTTGTCTTTTTTTATAGTTTACATAGAATGTTTTCACATTAAATGTGAGACACGGATCAGGCGCATTTATCCACTGGATCAGTGCTTCACAAGGTTTACTACATGTTAGAGTCTCAGGTTAGAATCCCTGGAGATCTTGACAAAATGCATTTCTGACCAAGTAGGTCTGGGGTGGGGCATGAGATTCTGCATTTCTGACCAGCTCCCAGCTAAGGCTAATAATGCTGGTATGTGGATCCCTTTTTGAAATCAGGCTTCTAGAGCCCATTTTCCTTTTCCACATCCTCTTACTACCAGTTGATCCCAGTTACTTCAAGTTTTGGAGAGGGGGAGCGAAGGTGGGTGCTGGTGGCCTTTTCAAACCCTTTGTCACTCAGGGTCACTTACTCATCTGCAGCAGAGAAGGGCTCTGGCTAACTTAAGGTCAGAAGGGATTACAGAATCGAAAGCCAGGTGGAGGAGCCCAGTAGCCCTAGAGCCATGAGAGTGGGAGCCAAGCAAGCATCTGTTCTGGGCACCTTCGGGGCCCATGAGGAACGGCTCCATTCATTACTCCTTAGAGGACGAGGAGAGGAAGTCTTGGGCGAGCTTAGGTCTCCTCCTTGCCCGTGACCACTGAATAGTGATGAGTCCCTGGAGCCTGGGCTTTCACAGTGGAAGGGTGCAGCACCCGGATTTACCAGCCCGCCAGTGCCGCTTAGAGGGAGAGGAGGTGACGGGGTGACTGCTGTCCCCCGCGGGTTCCTGGGGCTGCTCCCAGTCGGCGGTGCGAACTCCGGGTGTTCGGCGGGCAGGCAGGTGGAAGGAGAGGAGTGTTTACTGAGCCCGGCAGGTGCATGCTCTGATTTTTGTAATAACCGTAAGAGAGATTTCTTTTTTACCTTTTGAGGAACTTGAGTCCTAGACTTAGATAATTTGCTTAAAGTCAGAAAGCGGAGAAGCTGCAAAGTGTGTATTTTGTAATACAACAAAGTTTGGCAGAAACTACTGCTTCTGGGGTAAAGGTGGCTTTAAGTGGGCTGAGCATTTGGGGAGTGGTGGAAGCTGGGGAGAATGTGTGTGGACACGGGGAGTGAGGGGCCTGGTGATTCAAGATCTCCCGGGTAGAATGCTCGCGGGGACAGATTGCTGTGTTGAGGGTAGGTTTTTATGGGTTTTGATGTATGTAGAGGAAGAGTGGAATCTTTTTTCCTTTTAGAATACTTTCTGGTGACCAGGCCTTCTGGGTTAGACTGGAGCCCTTCTCACACCCCCGGCCCCCAGAGGCCACACGGTATTGCGGCTTCCCTGCTGGGTGATGCTTTGACGAGGTGTATGATGATTTAGGGAGACGTGGAGATCACAGTTGCCGTGGAGAAGGAAGTGGCACGGCCCAGTGGGTGGAGTCTCGTGCGCACTTAACGTGCGGCACCCCAGACTACTCCAGTCTGTGGCACACGGGCAAGCTCTGTCTTGTTCGCGCACAGATGAGCCGTGTTCCCTCCTGACCAGGCGCTGAGGGGAGCCTCCTGCTGCCCGTTGGCCGAAGCGGGAGCTACGCTTCAAATAGGAAGTCTTCCATGACTGAATTTTATCTTATTTCCAGGGGGAGCATTCTTTTCCATTCCTGCCCACTTCCCTTTGATTTTGAGCCTTAAAATTTTATTCTAAGAAAGTATTTTCTGTCATACACAAAACTGTAATTTGGTAGAACTAAGAAAGGCTTAAAGCTCTTCTTGAGGCCACAAAGCTCACAATAGCTACAGGCTAAATTTAACCTCTAGTTGGTCTACCACGTAACCTGTGCTCACTCTCCTTCACCACAGCACCCACCAGGGCGTGTGTGTGTGAGAGTGTGTGTGCGCATTTGTGTGAGGGACTTTTGGTGGGAGGTGAAGACCGTATATACTATTTACGAATTCTCTTTAGAAATTGAAGCAAAGAGGGAACTGTTGGAACGGAAAGGAAAAATTAAGATTTTTTAATAAAATATAATCTCTTGAGTAAAAGAATGTAAACGAAATACACAACTTTTATTCTAAACTGAGCAAAAGGCTTACAGAGTGGAAAGGACTTGGATCAGTGCGAAATAAGCATGACCCATTCATCATCCCAAAAGAATAAACAAATGTCCACTGTGTGTATTGTACGTAGGGCCTGCAGAGATCAGTAGAAGGGGACATGTTACTGAAAGCATTCCACGTCCTTCTTGTGTTCGTTTCCAGAGCTAGTGGTTTCCTAGGCCGCAGCTTCCTGTGGCTGTGACAGTGTGCCACAAACCAGGTGGCCCAAAACAACAGAAAGTTATTGTCGTGGAGGCCAGAAGTCTGAAATCAGGGTGTCAGCAGGGTCATGCGCCGTCTGAAGCCTCTAGGAATGAATCTTTTGCGTCTTCTAGGTTCTGGTGGCTGCCCACCATCCTTGGCATTGCTTGGTTTGTGGATACATCTCTCTAATCTCTGCCCCGCTCTCCACACTACTTTCTATTCTAGCCCTTACGTGCATGTGTCTGTCTGAATTTCTCTTTCCTTTCTGTTACAAAGATACCAGTCATTGGACTCAGGGCCCACCCTAATCCAATGTGCCTTCTTCATCTTAAGTAATTACATATGCAAAGGTCATATTTCCAATAAGGTCACACGCTGAGGTTCCAAGTGGACATGGATTTTGGGGAGGCAGTATTCGGCCTAGTACACTTTCTCCTGCAAAGCTCTGGCTGTCCCACCCTGACATTGACGAGTTCAGGCCGGAATGAATGTGGGCACTTGGTGCTGCAGTTGGAAGATGGTGATTGAACTGTTGAGTTTTGACTGAGCGGCAGTGGAAGGGAGACTTTGACAGTGTGGGTTTCTGAGGAAGAAGACGTGTTGAATGTAGTGAGGACTTCAAGTGGATTTTTACATGGTTTTTGGAAACCACATTGGAAGAGTGTGTTCCCTGTTCCAGAAATGAACAGCATTTCCAGGAGGAGTGCCGAGGCCAGATTCACTTTCTACTAGAAATGCAGCAGCACAGCCCACTCAGGAGCTGATGTCCTCGCAGAACTTGGTTTTCCAGCCCTCTCTGGGGCCTTGGTTAAGGCTTCACCTCCTGTCTGTCCGTGGACCCCATCCTTCCTTCGCTCATAGGAACCTTGGTGGTCTCCTGCCTTCCTGGTTTTCTTTCTTTTTTTTTAATTTCTCTCTCCCTTTTTTTTTTAAAATGTTTTATTTATTTTTGAGAGACAGTGAGAGAGACAGCATGAGCAGGGGAGGGTCAGAGAGAGAGGGAGACACAGAATCTAAAGCAGGCTCCAGGCTCTGAGCTAGCTGTCAGCACAGAGCCCGATGCGTGGCTTGAGCCCACAAACCATGAGATCATGACCTGAGCCGAAGTCGGATGCCTAACCGACTGAGCCACCCATGAGTCCCATTCCTGTTTTTCTTAAGATCAAGTTCTAGCTTTATAGGAAGACCACTGCTGCACAGGTGTCTTGCAGCTGTGAAGGTTTTATGTTTTCTCAACAGTAAGTCCTAAGGAAAAAAGTCCTTAGCACCTAGAGTTTCCCTGTGGCTTGCAGGATCCTGTTGATGCACGACTCCTGCTTTTGCCCTGTCTTCTGCCTTCTGCATGCTGAATTTCCACTTCCTAGGGTGTTGTCCTGAATAGCTCTAGACACTGGCCGTTCCCTAGGCTGGGGCCCTCTGCCTTCCTACTCTTTGTGGCTAACTCAGTTCGTCCTTTGGATTTGAGCTTAGAAGGGGTTTATTGGGGCTCTTCCTTGTCATGCTGAGACTAGTTGGGAGGCCTGTTGTTCAGACAGCTGTGTCTGCAGGTGTCAGCCTCTGTGACGGCCCTGGTCATGCAGTACTGGGCCTGCCGCCTTGCCCTCCTACACTGTAAACCACAGGAATGCAGAAACCATGGCTTCTCCGTTCATCAGAGGACTCGCTAGCGCTTAGCCCAGGGCCCGACAAACACGGGGCAAATACAGATACTGTGCTTGTGGAGCTTACGCCTGTGCCCGCGATGCTCTGAGCCCGAGCCTCGGGGTTCAGCCACCAAGGCGGCTGCATCGGCAGCACTTGTCCTTTGGGCCTGCTCCCGGGCGGCTGGGCAGACCATCACCTGCACAGGAAACCCTAAACGTGGCCTGAGCCAGCATGTGCTAGGGAACTGAGAACACGGGGTTCTTCTTATAAAGCACTTCCTAGTAAGTAAGGGACCTAGAAGTTGCTTTGGATTCTTTGCGCCTCACACTTAGAGTCCAGCACATCATTGTCCGAGCTCGTGCTCGTCGTCCTTGCTGAGAGCCGTCTCCAGGCCTCCTGGCGCTGCCGTCTGTGCTACGGACTTGGCGGGGGCTGACTCCCGGGGCCGTTCCCACCCACGCCAGTAGTGCTGGTTACTTTTGGGTGAGTGTGGAGGCATAGACATCTCTTCTTTCCTATTCTTCTTTTGTTTTTATCCTTCCCAGACAGTGTGCCCTTGTCCCTTTGAGTGATAAAAATGTAACCCACATGTTCTGACAGATCTAGTTAAGAAATTAGTATGCTCTCTGCTGAAATAGATTTAACTGACCAATTAAGAGTCTGCTACTATAGAGTAGGATTTATATTTAATGCTTTATAGGAAGTCTGGCAGCCATGAAGCTGTAGAAAGACCTGTATTTCTTATAGTTCAAGTAGTTCTGTTTTTTCAAAAACCAGAGAAGAGGTCATTTTCACTTGACTTATGACAGAGTAATTATGGAGTTATTTTTAAATGACTAGATTTCCCGAGCCAGCAGTCTGAATTTCAGAGAATACATTGAGACGAAGAAAGGAAAAGGGCATCCAGAGAGGAAGCTACGGTAGGGATGCGCCGTGAGCCGGAGCCAGAGCCGGTGGGAGAGGTGAGGGCGAGGGGCACCAGAGGCCCTGGTTCGAGGCCCTCCAGCAGCCTTGGGGCTCAGTTGCAGTTGTTGACACGGAAACGCTGGCAGTTTCGGGATTTTCCCTGTGAACGTGCAAAGGCTGAAGTTCCGGTCGGAAGAGGTGATGCTCTCTTCCAGCGAGACAGCCGCTTTGCCCTCTGACCGGCCCATCTGCCAGAATCCCAGTCCTGAGGACGCTCGCCCCTGGTTCCTCACGCCCCGCCTGAGTGCGGCCGCTCCGTGTGCCTCTGCCCGCGCTGCACGGCCGGTTCCAGGCCTCTCCCGGCTCCCGAGCCAGCTCGCCCCCCCGCAGCCCTCTCCCCCTCTGCGGGGCCTCCCCACGCTCTCCCGCGTCCCGCTGCCTGCCTCCCTCCGTCCCTCCCGCCGGGCCGCCCCCTCGCAGGCTGCCTCTCTGGGTCTCGTGGGCCTTTCTGGCATGGCATGTCTTTTCTCCCATACTTTGCCTCTCCCTGTCAGTGGAATTCTTCCCAGTTCCGTTTCTTTCCTGAACTTTTCCTGGAAGCAGAGCTACAGACAGCCCCGACCTGCAGGGGACAGCTTGACGAGTGTTCACGGCTCTGAGGTAAACACGCCAGTGCGCACCAGAGTGCGGCCGGGCCCCCCGGGCCCCTGTGCTCCTTTCCACGTCCAGCTCTCGGCCCTCTCTGTTCCTGCGGGCGGAGCCCGACTTTGCCTGGTGCGTGCTCCGTCAGTGGGGTCCGGCAGGACCTCCTCCTGACGGCACTCGTCCCAGCCCGTGCGTCAGCTAGTGGCCCTCTGCATGGTAATGGCTCCCAAATCTAATAAAGCTACCTTCTCTGAGTGCCAGTTCCTTTCACCCAGCTATTGTCCTCCACATCTACTCTTAGGTATTACAAATGTCACAAATTGAAGTCCTAGGTCTCCAGACCTAGGTCTTTCTTCCAGCTTCCCATCTTCATGAGTGGCTCTGCCTCCGCCTGGTTATTCACAAGAACACGGAGGGGTCATCCTTGGCAATTGGTCTTCCTCACCCGTCGTGTTCGGTCCACCAAGCTGCCTGAGTCTTCTCTCCTACGTATGTCTTAAAAACATCCAGTCATTTTTGCCTCCACCGCTGCTTCAGGGCAGGGTACCGTTCCCTGTAACCCAGCCTGCCAAGGGGCTCGGACACGCTCGCCCCCGGGTTCTCCTGTGCTCCTTCCTGCTTTCCACTTGCCTGCTGACTCTGCTTTAGTCACGGTTTGTATTTAAAAATGCAAGTGATGCTCCCGCTTGAAAATATACGAAAACTAACTGCTTCGGTGGCTTCCCATTGCCCTTAGGATAAAGATCAAGACCCCTGACTTCTCCCGTGCCATCTCCCCGTTCTCCCCGTGCACGGGGTACTCCCGGGCTCCTGTGCTCCTCTCATGGGGCCCTGCTCCCTCCCGCGGTCTGTTGCGGATGCTGCGCCTTCAGGCCGGGTGTCTCCTGTAGGCCTGAGCTCCGGCTCCTGCTTCTGTAGGTGGGCTTTCCCGACCCTCCTGACCAGGTCGGCCCCACCGCCCGTACAGTCATGGGCTCCCCGAGCGCCACCCAGGGCTGCCTTGTAACACTTAGCATAGTTTGGGTTTTATGGTTCTTGTGGACATCTTTGACGATGTCTGTTTCCCCAGCAGATTGTCACCTCCACACAGGAAGGGACTAGGTGTGTTTGTGTTGAGGGCACACACACTCCGTAAACATCTGTTGCTTGGTGACCTATGGAAGATGGAGATGAAGACGTCTTAGATGTGCTCTGAATTCACTGGTTCTCTGCAGTTCTTGCTGGTTGGAACTGGCGTTTTAAGAGGCAGGGAGAAGAAGACAGCAAACAAGGAAACGCATCCCTAAATACACAGACGACCTCGGGCGGTTGTCCGGTTGTCCGTGAGGGACGTGAGGAAAACCCAGCCGGAGGATGAGAGAGCCTGCAGGGTAGGAGGCGAGTCCGTCGGAGTTGGTCAGTGGAGCCGCCCTCTGAAAAGGCCCCGCCAACTCTGTCACTGCTGAGAGGACCCAGTCCCCGGGGCCTCAGGGAGACGCAGGCAGGGCAGTGTTTGAGGCCCTGAGGTGGGTCAGGCCTGGGGAGTTGGAAGACCGGAAAGGAGACAAGTGAGGTGTGTGGGGTGCAAGAGGATGTGGTGGTGACATTGGGTGTCGCACGTGTGCCCCGGCGAAAGGAGCGTCCGTGTGAACGAGCAGTGGAAGGCTAAGGCTGAGGCAGGGGCGTGGCGTGATGTTGTTTATATTTTTAAAGGTTGGGTTGATGACTTAGTTGAGGTGCGGGAGTGAGGCCGAGAGGTGGTGGATCGAGCCGCTGTGGACGGCGGCTGAGCTTAGCCGGGGCGGCGGTCATGGCTGCGGAGACAGGCGGGGCGGCTGGGCAGAGGGTCGCAGGTTTGGGGAAGAGGAAGTGGGCTGAGCTCCCGTGTGGATGCTCTCTGGGTGGGAGAGCGCGGGGGGGAGCAGCTGCGGGCGGGGGTCTGCAGAGGCTGTGTGCCGGGTGGTCCTGGGCTGGAGGCGAGACTCGGGGGTCGACGTCGAGATGGCATCTTAGGCCATGTGACTGGGTGAGATTGCTTGGAGAGAGATTATAGGTCTAGAAAAGAAGGGGGCCCCATTGGGCCCCTGCAGCACCCCAGCATTTAGAAGTCAAGCGGAGGAGGAGCGTCCAGTGAAGGAAACGAGGAGTGGCGCGTGAGGGCGCACGACGGCTGACAAGGGGACGCAGCGCCGGCCGCGGACGGAAGGGGTGTCGTACGGTTCCATCTAGTAGACGAGGACGGCACCCGTTGGATTTGGCAGCGTCGGGGTCACAACGGCCTGGATGAGAGTGGTTTTCAGTGAGGGTAGAGGCAGACCCCTGATGGAGAGAACGTGAAGCACGAAGCTGGGAAGTCAGGCCGTGCGGGAGAGCGGGGCTCTGGCTGCCGGGCCGGCGGCGCCGTGGGGTCCCAGGAGGTCTGTCTGAGGAAGGAGGGACAGGCAACATGCTTTATGGGACGGAGTCGTTGATGACCATGAGAGTCCTTGCAGGGTGTGATTCAGGGAAGGCCTCCGGAGTGCTGAGGGGCACACGTGGCGGGGCCGGCCGCGAGGAGCAGGAAGGAGGGGGAAGACTGCAGAGCGTGCAGGTGTAGATGCGGCCTGTGGGAGAGTGAGGACGCGGTCTGTCGTCACATCGGTGCTGTTTCCTCAGTACATTATCTTGGCAGGTTACCAGCCCCAAGAGAGGGAAGAGGAGGGGGTCCAGGAGATTTGAGGAGAAAGAAGGACACTGTGGACATCGCCGTGTGACTGCCAAGTGGCCATTGAAAATCCTGCAAAGTGCGGACTAAAGGCTTTCCGAAGAATTTGTGGAGGCCTGGCGCCCAGCTGAGGTTCGTCGTCGTGAATTCAGTAAAGCCTGGCATCGCCAGCTGGTCTGGTGCCTGCATGGATGGGTGGGGAGTTGGATTTAAGTAAGGTCGGGGTGTTACTAGAATGGTGGTACAGGGAGAAGGTGACAAGAGTGGTAACGGTGAAGAAGGATGAGGAGTTCTAAGGGATGGCAGTTGAGTGAGCGGGTGACAGGAGAAGGGGAAAGCCGGGTGCTCGTGAGTCTGCAGGCGGAAGGCTGTGGAGACGGAGCTGGCCAGGACGAAGCGCCTGGTGGCCAGAGAGGGGCTTGCTGTTGAAGGGACTTTGGGGACGGCCTGGGAGCTGTGATGGAGAAGGAGGGTGACCGGTGAGAGGGGTGGGGCCACAGAGTCCGGGCCGGGAAAGGAAGTGGGAGGAGGAGGCAGGTAGGGTCCGGTGAGTGGACAGAGCGATTCACAGCAGACTGGAGGTCCTGTGGGAACAGAGTCAGAGCTGGAAGGGCAGGGGGTTGTGGTCACATGATAGGGCTTCACTGGAGACGGATCAGCTGCTGTCACTGCACTCAGCACTAGGTCCTCGCTGTCTCCAGGTGGTGACAAGCCTGAGTGTGCGTGGTTTTTGATGCCTGTGCAGGCAAAGTTGATTTCGCTCTGAGATTTAGGATGCTGGAGTCTAGCTTTCTCCTGAATCTCTTTAGGTCACAGGAATCTGTAAGCCAAGGCTTACTGGTTTTCTTTTTGTTATGGAAAATTTCAGATAAACTCAGAAGTAGAGGAAGTAACAAAATGTACCTCTGTGTACCCTGCGCCCAGGTTCAAAACGCATCATCTTTTGCTATTTTTGCTTCATGTGCTCCTTTACTTCTTTGTTCACATGAGAAGACAGTTTATCAGCTGAGTTAGGTTTTGTGGGCAACTCCGGGTTCGTAAGGGTCTCGGCATCTTACTGATAACGTGAGCACCTGTGCAGTCAGCGCTTCAGCAAGGAAGAGATACATCCTACGATGTCTGTCCTTGAGTCTCCAAAGCCTGCCTTTCACGTCACGGCAGTACGTGTGATAGGCCAGTACACCTGCACTGTCCTGATTATCTTAAAAGGACATAGATGTAAAATCACGTTTGGCGACGTACTTGCCTGAGGTTCTGGGACTCAGTGGAAGTATACTTCTACATCCCTTCATTCCTGTGCTGGAACTTCAGTCGCACAGCACCGGCCCTGCGTCTTCTATTCCCCAGGCTTTTGGAAGGCACCGCTGTCCTGCCCCCAACCGGCCCTCCTCCCTCAGCACCCCGCCTCTCCTGCATCATCAGTGCTGACAAGACACGGTCCCCAGCCTCCCTAGATGCGGTCTCGTGTCCACTGGCATGTCCCTCTGCAAGCCTGTTTGCTCCCATGTCTGGCTGGCAGGATTACTGGCTCTGCAGTGGTTTTCTCTTCTCTGTCTGGTGCCAGTTCCGGGACGTGTGCCGTTGTACTTCCGTGTCACAGTCCGTCTCCGTCACGGTCAGAATCACGCTGTGGAGCGTTTCGCAGCATCTGGCTTCACGCATGTGCGCCAAGTCTAGTGTTGAGGCGTTCGGCTGCTTATTCCTCTAGGAGCATAACTGGATTTCTCTCCCCTTCTGAATCAGGGTGACTAGTCCTGACTTCATGTCTAGATAGTACTGAGTGTGATCCAGCTTTCTGGAACATCGGCCACAGTTTCCCGACCTCGCCCTCTGTGGTTGGCACTCCTCTGCCTCCTGGGGCATCCCAGCAGCACGGGCGCCCTTGGGATGCCCCCTCTCCGTGTGTTGTGCTCGGCATCTCTGTTCTCCAGCATGTGCCCTGTGGAGATGGGGTCCTTCCACTTTGAGTTCCCGGTTTGCAACCATAGAATCGTTTTAACAAGAAATTCATGAAAAACTAGTGTACTTTTTTCCTCAGGGAAAATAGTACTATTTGGTTAGCTGTGTAACAGAGTAATGCTGTAAAAAGCATATGCAAAAGTGCATTTAATCACACTTGAAAATCGGTTTTTCAAGGTCCACACCTATGCCTCCTAGCAGAACCTCGAGAGCTCCTTCTAGGACCGAGGGGCTGCTATCTGTGTGCTCTGCCTCAGACTCTGCTGGAGCTTGGGGGGAAAACAGTGTCCTCACTCTGTCCTGACCCCTGACGTTTGCACCCTGCAGTTGTGACCGGAGGGGGCTCCTTCTCCCACAGGCATGTCTGCCTGCAAGGAAAGTGAAGGCCAGCGCGGGGCCCTGGGTGTCTGCCGCATCCTCTAGGCCCCTCCAGGCCGCAGTCGCGTTTCCACGTTGCCTCTCGGACGAGGATGGGGAGCGCTTGTTTGACTTCTTGCGTCTCCGAGTCAGGTGTGCTTGCTGACCCCTCACTGTTAGCCGTACTGAGAGGTCAGCGCTGGTTGGGATGTCGCTTGGTGCCACACTGGTTAGATGAGGTAAAGATTGCAGTGGAGAGAAGGAAGGCCCCTTTGCACGGAAGGTGGGATGGAGGCACACAGGCTAAATTTAAGCAGTTTTTCTATCAATTCTCAGCTGAACTCTTAACTTCCTGTTTGAACAGTTCTTCCCCAGTGTAGGTCGAACCTCCCCAGACTGCTGGGGGCATCCTGAGGTGTCATGTGGAAAGACGGGGCATTGCCCCGGGCAGTGGCAGGTGACCTCAGGGCAAGGCTCCTTCCTGGGGTCAGAAAGGTGGTTCCGCAGCCTGCAGCCTGTCCCCTTCGGAGTTCCTAGGGGACGTTGCATGTGAGCCGGGTCTTGAGTGAGAAGATCTTGGGACCGTGGATTTGGGATCTGTGGGGTTTCCCAGCTCGGACCTGCTGTCTTGCTTTCCAGACCCCCTTGTGTGCTTGCCGGCAGGAGCCTTTTCCTTGTAGCCTGCCCTTATGTGGTCCATTGGTTCATCACGTGGGAAATTGGCTGGAGTTTTTCTTGCTTTATCTTTTTTCTCTTTTTCCTAAAGAATGTAGCTAGCCCCGCCCCTCCCCCGCCCCCCACCGTGTGGTAAGACTTGCAGGGATGTGTGAGCAGTTCTCCCTGGAGAGGGGTGTCGTCCCTCCTCAGGGACACCCCGGTGGGAGCTCTGGCAGGAACTCCGTGTGCCTGCGCTCCGGTGCGGAGCTTCTGCCTTCTGCGCACTCAGTCCGGCAGGCCTCCCAGGGCCTCGAGCCACAGTGTCCGCAGTGTCTGGGTGGCTGGCGGGGGGGGGGGGGGCGCGGGGTGTGGCGCTGTGTTTTTGTCCTCCTGCCCTGAAGCCACGATTCCTCTCTCTCTCCAGGGACGTGGTGCTCAGGGTTGGTTGGGGAAGCCAGCCATTCGGGCTGTTCATTTTGGTTCAGCTTCATGACTGTACGACGTTCCTGGTTCTGGGATTGCTTTGTTGTTGCCAGAGGAGCAGGAGAAGAATGTCTTCTCTGCATTAACTGATCGTGTCCTAAAAACTGCAGATGCGCAGTATTAGAACATTTTCCTTACCCTTTATCCCTCACGCATCCATTACCAGGACTCGGCAGTTAGAGTGATTTTGCCACATATGCTTTCCCTGTCCTTTTTTACTGTCTGTCTCTCTTTTTTTTGCTGAAGCACTTGGATACTCTTCTCCCACATCATGTCACTGCATCCCTGCAGACTCCGCCGTACGTCTTTGGAAACACTGCCGTTTGCCTGCCTGCAGAGGCGGTGGGACGCCGGACACCGTTGGCGGTGCTCCTTGTACGATCGGATACCCGTCCCTCGTCATGGTTCCTCGTTGTCTCCTTTCAGCAGCTGGCTCATTTGAATCAGCTTCCAAAGAAGGTCCTCATATTCCATTGGAACGTTAGACCTTGAGTCTGTTCAATCTCTAGCAGCTCCCCCCACCGCTCCCATTTCCAGGGCATGTACTTGTTGGAACAGTGGGCAGCTGTCCTGCAGACTGGCTCACGTTGTGGTATTTTTCTGCTTGCTTTCTGACATTTCTTCTATCCCTCCTCGAACCTTTAAATAAAAATGTCTAGAGGCTTGGTTAGGTTCCAGTTCAGTCTTTCAGCAAAAATGTTTCGAAGTGATGCTGTGTGTTTCCTGTGTTTCCTGTCGGTCACATGCAGGGGCGGGGCTGCACACAGGGCGGGTCGCTCCTCTTTGAGCGGTGCTGAGATTGGTGAGCGGGTTTAGGTGACACAGCCTGGCCCTTGCAATGTCAGCTTTCTCGTCCTGGTCAGGTGTTGCCTAGCTGGGGGGTTGCAGTCCCTCAAAAGATGGTTCACAGAGGAAAGCTAGGATGGAAGCGCAGTGCTTTCCTTTGAATCGCCAGTTTTCGGGGCAAAACGTTGGTGCCCTAGTTACTTCCAGTTTTGCTTAGTGGCTCTGTCTGCCCCTGTCTTTCTCTCTCTGCTCCCCTCCACCCCCATTCCCCCACGCCTGAAATCATTGTAAACTTGTGAACTATTGTGTATTTAATTTGTTTCAGTAGATTGCACTCAGTATTCCTTTTTGATGCTCCGTTGTCCCATTTTTGGCCAATGGGAGTCTCTTCATAAATTGGCATCGCTGTTCCTTTGGCATGAGTCTTTTGCTTTCTGGCATAACAAGATGTCCCAGGCTCATTTTGTAAAATCCTCTGGCCTTGAAATCAGCTGTTCCTCCAAGGATCCCTGTGCCTTTTGGTGGAGAAGGGTGTTTTGCCATTGGTTATCATTGCTGCTAGGTCTTTTTGGTGGATAGAGCTAGAAAAGACATGAATTCAAACAGATTTTATGTTGTACAATTTTTTCCTTAACTTTGATTTTACGTTCGTATCTGGTTTATCTTACATTGAATCTTGGTTCCTAAAAACAATCACAAAATTACTTATTTGCATAATCGTAATATATGCACCAGTGTAAACAACACACCTGTGTCGTTATAACTGACAAACTACTGAAAGGAGTTTGATTTCTTTGCGCTTTATTTGTTGACAGAGGGCGTCCCTCTAAGTGTGCTGTGCTCGGAGGCCCTTCGTGGGTGTTACCAGCTTGAAAATTCATTCTTTTCATTTGTTTTAGAATTTAGGGATTGTTTTCCTTTTTTTGATTCAGTTTATTTTTGGAATATATGTAAATGTGTTTCTAAAGCTGAAACTTAATGGCAAGGTTCATTTGGAAAAGTTTTTCATCTTTGTCTCCTTCATCTCCACCGATAAATGCTTGCATTCAGTTTTATGTTCTCCTCCATGTTAATTTATGTACATCATATAAACCAACACATACATTCTCATTTGCGTCCCTGCTTTGCACAAGAGTTAGCGTCGTGTGTCTCCTCTCCTGTGTCTTGCTTTGTGCATTAAACAGTGTGACCGGGGTTGGCTCCATGGCAGTGTGTAGTCTTCTTCCTTGTCCGTTGTTTTGAACAGCTGAGCAGCATTTGACTGTGAGGAAGTACTAGAGTTAATTGGACCAGTCTGCTCTCCATAGGCCTTGGGTTGTCTGCAGTTTTGCTGTGACAAGTACTGCCTCACCAAATAACCTGGGACATCAGTCACTACCTGTATATCTTGGGATGGACGTGGGGGTTACAGAACAAAGGAGAAATGCATATATAATTTTTCTGGCCATTGGCTATATTTTTGCTAAAATTTGGGTATCTAGTTCAATTTCAAAATCCTGCCACTTCCTCTTCCTACTTATTTTGCCATTTTATTGTTAAAGACCTCTCTTCATTTGCCCATTACCCTATCTTTGTAGGGAACATATTGAAAGTGTTTAAGAAGATCTGTTGATTTTATTTAATGAATTAATTGAAGTGTCACTGATTATAGAATACAGGGGATGAAAAAATTGGTAAAACATAGTCCCACACCTGACAAGAGTTCAGAGTTCAGATAGAATATTTTGAGATTTATTTTTTTTATTTCCTGATCATTCTGTTTGTTGTATATTTTGTCCCATGTTGGTCATCAAAAGACTGGTGGTAAGGCACTGGGAAATGTGCCTTTACCTGCTGTGCCAGAACGAAGCAAGATCCGTCTGTTGGGGGACGAGAGGGTGTTGTAAAATATTCCATAGATGCGTGTATATAAATGCATATACATATATATGTGTGTGCATGCATATAAATTGAACACGTCCCCTTCACCAGAATGTAACAGCGAGTAGCATAGAGTTCTCCCTCATGGCATTTACATCTGAATACAGGAGATCTATCAAAAACCAAGGGACAATAAGATAATTACAAGTTATATGTGCTTTGAAGAAATCAAGCAAGAGATAAAAATGGAGTCCCAGCCAGGGGCCTTCCTTAGGTAGCGGAGGGGCAGCTGACACAGCAGGCCACGCACGAGGTGGGGAGACAGCCCTTCAGGCACTAGCTTGGGGGGCGAGAGCTGAAATAGAAAGTACAATGAGGTGTGGGGGCGAGTGGAGGCAAGTTCATGCAAGGCCTTGGGTTTCCTTTTAAGGGTTTGGGTTTTACGTACATCAAGAAACCAGTGAGGACAATGTAACAAGGGAATGGCATTCAATACCACTATGTCATATATTTATTCTTCCTATAGACTGAAAGGCTACTCAAATGTGATGTTTTAGCTCTAATGCAACACTGTCCTTTCTGAAGTTCAAAATGGAGATAGTTTTCCTTCTTGCTCCTTTTTGCAGAACAGCTGCTTTTTATATTCAGGTCTTCCTAGGATTTCCTTTCTTTTTCAATAATTTTCCCTCGATGATGTTTAGATAATTACAGTAAGTGGTTATAATTGGATTATATACTTGGGCTGTGAACAGGAGCATGATATCTACAAATTCTCTTCTTCAGACTTGCAAATCCAAGAGATACATCTCTCTGGAAGATAAGAGAGCTTCTTCTTCAAGATCAAAAAAGGTCTGTATTACTGTGTCACATTTATATGCAATTAATTATGGAACCAGTAGCAATTTTCTGGAAAAGAGGCATTTTCAATATATTTACTTATGTTTTTGTTACAGGAGACTGGAGTGATACCCATGTAGGGCGTCCCCAGAAGGAAGGACTGGCATACGTGGAACCCAAGGAGCTTGCTTCCTGGGAAGGCTTCTTCTGATGTGCAGGAGGCAGAGTGTCCCACTGACTCTTCGAGGGGAGGCTACAGGGGACCGAGGTCAACACGCAGTATCTCACCCTCCACCACAGGGGACACTGTGCAGTCCTTTTTCTAGAAGTGGGAAGTACGAGATTGTTCTACAAGAGGAAGATTCCAGGGGCTTAAAAACGCAGAGGTTTGCACCTTGGGAGCCCCTTGGAATGTTGACAACTCAGGATCTGAAGGAAAGTTCTGTGTCAATGGGTTACAGAATTCATGTGGAAGTAAATGTCACTTTATGATCAGTAATAATACTGAGTGAGGAGCACTATGCAGGAAGAAACCTTCCATAGAAAGACGGGCAGGGAGAAGCTTAGGCCAGCCGTAGCCCTACCTAATAGAGCAAGCCTGAGATAAACTGCCAGAATGGCCAAATAAGAGACTCTATGAAATAGCAATCCTTTAACTATAGTAGTCGTAAGGAAATTTTCTCCTCTAAATCACGATACCAAATAGGAAAAATGATCTACAAGTGCCCCATGTGTAGGGAATTTTTCTCTGAGAGAGCAGATCTTTTTATGCATCAGAAAATTCACACTGCTGAGAAGCCCCATAAATGTGATAAGTGTGATAAGGGTTTCTTTCATATATCAGAACTTCATATTCATTGGAGAGACCACACAGGAGAGAAGGTCTATAAATGTGATGATTGCGGTAAGGATTTTAGTACTACAACAAAACTTAACAGACATAAGAAAATCCACACAGTGGAGAAGCCCTATAAATGCTATGAGTGTGGCAAAGCCTTTAATTGGAGCTCACATCTTCAAATTCACATGAGAGTTCATACAGGTGAGAAGCCCTATGTTTGTAGTGAGTGTGGAAGGGGCTTTAGTAATAGTTCAAACCTTTGCATGCATCAGAGAGTCCACACCGGTGAGAAACCCTTTAAATGTGAAGAGTGTGGGAAGGCCTTCAGGCACACTTCTAGCCTCTGCATGCATCAGAGAGTTCACACAGGAGAGAAACCCTATAAGTGTTATGAGTGTGGGAAGGCCTTCAGCCAGAGTTCGAGCCTCTGCATCCATCAGAGAGTGCACACTGGGGAGAAACCCTATAGGTGTTGTGGGTGTGGGAAGGCCTTCAGCCAGAGCTCCAGCCTCTGCATCCACCAGAGAGTGCACACTGGGGAGAAACCTTTTAAATGTGATGAGTGTGGAAAAGCCTTTAGTCAGAGCACCAGTCTCTGCATTCACCAGAGAGTGCACACAAAGGAGAGAAACCATCTCAAAATATCAGTTATATAGAGCATTTTGCTAAGATTTAAAAATCTTAAAACCCATAAGTGCCACTAGGAAGGAAACCCTGTAAATACCTACATTGACCCAAGAAATTTTTACAGCAAGCCCCAGCAGGACATTCTTTTTGAAGAGGCATATGTGAAGTTGGTATTTTTTTTTTGTTTGGGTTTTTTTGTTGTTTGTCTGTTTTTTGATTCATGCCAAGTGTGTTCCACAACTTGACTTTGAATCTGGAATCCCTCTGAGTGTCTGCCCGAGACGGGCTGTGAGGTCCCAGTCCTGGGTATGTGTTTCCTGGGACTTGGGCATGCTGCCTCAGTAATTGGAAATACCGTACAGGAAACTGTGATCGTTGCCCAGCCTCCTGAGTCACCCTGTCTGTGCTTTACTTAAAAGTTACTCCAGTTGTTCCCCCTTCAGGGGCTCACGCCCTTCCTTCTCTCGATTCAAACATACTGGTTAATGGATGCATTTGAAAACGGACAGCTCCCACTAAGATAGTGTTCTGGTATTTCTGAGGTTTTCACTTGATTCAGCCTCTACATGTCTTTCCATATATCCCATTGTTTCTGAACCCACTTTACCTGTATGTCCTCAAAATACCCATAAATATCCACCCCTTCCTAGATGGCATTAAATTTCATTTTAGATTTTAGGTGACTCATAATTTCCATTCACTGGCCTGTCAGAGAAATCATTGGCAGACATACATGCCCTTGAACTTTTCTTGAACTTTTTAAAAAATTTTTGTGGATTCTGCTAATCACTGTGTCTCTATGTTAGATTTAATTTTCTAGTGGTTACATCACATACTTTTAACTTGAATTTTTTTTTTTTAAATAGCTGAATGTAAATAGAAAGAAGCAAGCAAGCAAAGTTAGAAATTTTCTCCATCCAGAATTGCCCTCTCGGGCTCCTCTTGTAACGCATGGAGCTCCTTACTAGCTAGGGGAGACCACCGGAGAAGTGGGTGGTGGGAGGAGTCGCTAATAATATTTAGTCTCAGTTTCTGTAACTTTGGGCAATAATGTGTAGGAGTCCTCAGTACCTTCATTGAGGATTATGTATCCATTCATTTTTAGGCATGAATGTCTATGTTACTCTCTCCTTTCTTCATTCATTTCAAGTATTTATTGAACACCTCCTATGTGCCAGGCACTGTGCTAGGTGCTGGGAATACCACTGAGTGAGACAGACAAGGGCCCTACTCTCACGGAGTTTACTTCTGGTGGAGGAGACGTTGATACGCAAGTAAGCAAATACATAATGTAGTTTGAGATAGTGATTACGTGCTATGAAGAAAATAAACTAGGGCGATGATTTAGAGTGGGGGTGGGAGGGGGTGGGGCATCATTAGACGGCAGTCAGGGAAGGCCTTTCCAAGGGTGGCATTGGAGTGCGCGCGCAAGGCCGGAGGCAACGGCTGGCCGGCCCCGCCACCGCTTCAGCGTCTGCGGCGTGGAAGGCGGCTGGTGCCCGAGCGGAGCGAGCAGTGGGGAGGGGGGATGCTGAGTTGCTCAGTATTCTGACGTTTATAGGCCCTTTTTTTCTTTTCTCCTCCTTGTTCTTGTACTTTTTTGTGTGTGGCTATATTGATATTAAAAACTCAGTGGAAGGACTCAAGGAATGTTTAGAAGACCAAAAGTCCCCAATGACGAGAATGAAAAGCAACTAATTTTTAACTTTGTTTCTCTTCTCATTCCTGTTTCCATTGATTTCCCACATGTAGTCCTTATGCTCAGGAAGTCTTTGGGGGAAGTTAAAAGGATCTTTGCAGCTCTGAAATGGGTGAGCAGGTTCGTGGTGTCTGTCAACTGTCTTAAGAGGTTGGGAAATGAACTACCCAAAATAGTCATCAAAATACTGAAACAAAGCTTGATTCTCTCTTCACATTTGAATTAACTTTTTCTGTTTGACTGGAAGGGGTTTTTGTGTAACTAAAACCTCAAGGCATAAAGGAGATTTAAAAGGAGCACATAATTTAGTGGGTGGGCCATGAAACTAGAGATGGGGTTCGGGGGTAGATGTGTCCCTCTTTGGGTTTTCATCCAGGTAGCTCTGCTCACAGTCTTAGGGAAGTCCCTCTCCTGTGTGTCCTGTCCCAGGAGAGGGCCAGCCGAGTCCCTGGGGGAAGCCTCTTCCAGGCCTGAGGCCCTCGACTACCATTTACTGTAGCGTCTTACCCTTGTCCATGCCGCGGTAGGCTGCGGTGTTAGCCGCCTAGACTTGTAGTTGGTAGAGAGACAGCTGAAATATCATTGGTAGGATTTTAGTTTTAGAAAAATCGGTTTGATTTCTAGCTTTATTACTATTAGGTGCGGGAGCTTGGGCAGATCGCCTAATCGTGGAGTCTAGTTTTCTCACAAAATGAGAACATTAGGCTAAATGATTTCCGAGTCTCCAGCTAGTCCTAGAGTTCTATATTTCTACATAGTTGAATTATTTTATCATGCTGTTGCTGGGGGATATGACTAACACTTTTGAAGCTACTAATTTTATGTCGAGCTTTAAAGTCCATAATTGTTATCTTTGGAAAATATTATTTGACCTACAGTATGTCCAAATCAATTTAATAAAATCACTTTATAACAGGGTTCTGTGCTTGACATGTGGTTGTGTGAATTCAGTGGCCATTGTGTGTGCGTGCGTGGGTTGCTACCAAAGCAAGTAACAGAGGACTGAATCGCATCAGGAGTGATTCAGAGAGGAGTTGCAAGGTCTTGGCAAATTGGAGAAAGCATGCCTTTCTGGAAGGATGGCCCCTACGTGGCTGTGGCTGTTTGTTTCCATGCTAGAATATAGGCCAAAGCTTCCCACATGTTCTGCTCTTTTAAGAGAAAACCAGCAAGCTGAATTTTTATGTAAAATTTGGTGATTTTTAAATGTTGGCAACAAATTCATGTTCCGTGTGTGACCCATCTTGGTCATTGGTGTCGCCTGCCTAGTGCCCATAGCTCTCTCTTCACTTTGCAAAGCCCTGCTCCAGTCCCTGCGGGCTGCAGCCTGCTCCTGGTGTGCGGCGACACACTCCCTGGGGAGGCCGTGCCGCCCGTGCCCCGTGTCACAGCTGTGACGGTGCTCCCGGTGTCTGCGGGCTTGGAGGGGCCAGTGTGTGTGTTCCGCTCCCACCGTCGAAGTGGAAACCATCCAGACTGGCCTTTAGATGTGAGAGGGTTTGGGAAGAGAGGTCACGTGTGGTCTCAGGTGTCACTCACCGAGTCACTCTTGGTTCCTGCTGAGAGAGAAGTCTTGGCTGACTTCACAGTTTCTGAATAAGCGGCACATGGCACCTTTAAGAACTCTGTCAAGTCCGAGATCCCCAGACACCCAGAGGGTCTGCTGTGGAGGAGCTGGGGGCCCAGGCCCCCTCAGGAGGTTGTTGGGTCCTTTTGTGTTGTGTGAGCTTGAGCAGGATGCTTTCTGAGGGATTTCCCAGCTCTTGGTTCTGTTTTACTAAAAAATATTTAATTATTAAACAGTTTTTCTGTACAACTTACTGTTCTTCTCAGGAATTTGCAAAGAATAGGTGAATGGGAAGCAAAGACCCGAAGCAGGTGGAGAAGGTACTGAGGGGAGGGACGAGGAGGCGGTGGACACCGTCACCGGCAGGAGCCAGGTGTAAAGGGCCTTGCTGAGTGACGACGGGTCTAACGAGAGAGGAAACTGAGGTGGCGGAGCTCTTGCTCCGTGACCTGACGCAGCTCAGCTTCTCTGCACCTCGGGTTTCTCACCCATAAAATGTTCTTGAAAAAGGTCACCTAACTCATGAAATCGTTGGGAGGACTACGCAAACATGTCCGAAGTGCCTAGCAGTTAGTAATCCGGTGGGGGGAAGTCCTCCCGGCTGCCTATTCGGGAAGGGGAGTCTTTGTTCTGCTGAGCCTCGCTGTGATGGGTGGGTCTGGGGTAGGACCCGGAGGGGGAAGGCAGGACACCATGGCCTTGCCCGAGGGCCAGCCTCTCCCACACAGCCTGGGACCAGGACTGAAGAGGAGAGCGGTGGAAGAGGGACCCAGGGGGCAGGGTGGCGTCAGGTAGGTCGCCTTCAGAGATGGCCCCTCAAGACCACAGGCTCCTTCCTTAAAGTCTTGGGATGCTTGGTCGGAGCGGATTCCTCACGGAAGCCGTGGAAGGGCTGTGCTGCGTCCCAGCTGGAAGGGGACAGGACGGCTGTGCGATGGTCAAATAGTGGTTTCGGCCAGAAGAGGGCAGCCACGCGCTCCAGGCTTCCACAGGCCGGGTTCGCCAAGCCCTCGAGGGGCCAGGAGGCCTCTGGGTGTCTTCGGCGCCCCCCCTAGTGTGCAGAGGTCGAACACTTAAGATCATCAGTAAATTAAAGCATTTCCTTAAATCATTCCCAGGTGAGGCGCCTGAGCAAATCCGAAGGTCCCAGGGCCTGTGTGTGTTTATCCGCATCAGCGAGAGCTCAGCAGAGCTCTTGAAGGGGACTGTCTACCAAAGCGGTTTTATTCTTCAGATTTAGGCATAGGCAAATGAAATAAACATTTGTAGGTAAAATAATGGCATATAAAAATTGCTTTTCTTGGTTTTCCGGTGTATTTATGCATTTCGTAGACTGCCTTGTGTTTACCTGGCCGGCAGTATTTCCCAAGTAATGCTTCTGAAAATGGGGTCCCTCAGAGACTTCCCTGCCCCCTCTGTGCTGGCCCCGGCCCTGGCCTTCTCTGCATCGTGAATTACGCTGACTAAATGTGTGACTGCAATCGATAAACACTAATTGAGGAAAATTACCTGATTTAGCCACGTGACTATTCACTGTGTGAGGTGGGGGTGGGGGACTAAGAGTCCAGAACAGAGGCGGGTTATTGGCAGGAATGGAAGACGTTGGTTGTAATAAATGGAAGAAAAAACACTGTGCTGTGCTGTGAAGAAAGAGAGGGCCTTTGGCTAAAACGAGACACGCGTGCACGTGTTGTCACGGGGACGTGAGGGGGGCGCCGCGTCCTGGCCTGACGTGCTGGGCTTCAGAGGGCAGCCGCGCGGTGAGGACGGCCGGGGCTTCCGGGGCCCGGCGGGGGGGCGAGGGCTCGACTGTGTGGACGGACACTGAGGCTACAGCGCAGTTTGCCTCTTGGTTGCAAATAAGGCAGTTGCTGTGACGCGGGAGTGAGGTTCCCGGTGCTGGTGTGGGTTCTATTTAGATTTTCAAATAAACCTTCTCTACCGCTTGGCGTTGTCGTCTTTGGTGTTTAATTCCTGTGCCCTACTTCGCTTGCCCGGAGTACAAAATTGAGGTGACGTCTCTTCATTCACATTTAAGTCAGTCACCTTGAGCCTTCCTTCCGTCTCCAAAATATGCTTCTTACCCCTGGCACTCCTCTCTCCCTCTGAGACCAGCTTGAGACCCGCCTGTGTCTGGGGGAGACGGAGCAGGAGGTGGGGACTGGGGTGCCAGAGGGCGTGTCACCGTTCCTGCCGATGACCGCATCCGGAGAGAACTGCGTTCTCCGTGCGCTTGACCTCAGTAACTATCAGGAAGCGTTTTATAAACCCCAGTGTGGGACAAGCTGGTAGGAGGAAAGTTAAACATGACATTAATCACAGAAGATGTGCACGGGTCACATCCTGCCGTGCACGGACGTTTCAGGTTGAATCATGGGCTTCCTTACACATGTGTGTAGAGCTTGATTACGAGAGACCATTTGAAATGACCCAGAAGGTTGAAAATACAGGAGTGGAAAACACCAGAAAGTGCTCACCGTGAGTGAGCCGAGCAGTGACAGCCTCGGCCATCAAAGTAGAACGTGAGGCGAACTTTGTCAAGGAAAGAGTTGTGTGCTTTCATTCGGCCAACATCGCTGTGGAAGATGAGCAGTTCATGGTTTTCGGGACGCAGTGGGGTAAAGCCGGCAGCCCCTGGCCCCGGCGGGCTCTGCGGCCCCCACCCCCTCCGTCTGCCAGGCCGCTGGGCCGAGGACGCCCTGCCCGCTGCGCCAGCGTTCCCAACAAGCCTTCTCCGGTTGTCTCTGACCTGTGTGCCGACAGACCCTCCTGGGACGTTCGTGATGACTGACCATGTTGTATGCTGGAGAGAGAATCCCCCCAAACTCCCGGATGTGGAAAATCCCACAGGCCACATTCGCTGACTGTAACACAATAAAAATTGAGGTTGCCAAGAAGGAGCCAAAAATCTGTATCCACTTGGAAATAAAACACAACAGAACATCCTCCTCCTCCAAGTGAACAGCTAAGAAGGAAATACGAACAAATACACCTCATTTAGAAACAAATAACCATGATGGTGTCACATAACGCACCTTGTCGGATGGGATCCAGATGAGTACAGTGTCTTATGGCCTCAAATTCATTTGTTAGATAAACACTGAAAATAAACCAAACTTTCAAACTAACCAGGACCTTTGTCAGGATCCTTGTCTGTTGCTGTTCCTCTCAGCTCTGCCTGTACGGAGTGATTTTGAAAAACAAGGATAACACCTTTTGTAGTCATTCAATTCTTTTTAAGAATTTTACATTTAATTGTAGAGAGCGGGAGAGAGGGGCACAGTTTCAAGCAGGCTCCACACTCAGCAACCCTGGGATCATGACCTGAGCCAAAATCAGGAGTTGGGCATGCAACCAGCTGAGCCACCCAGGTGGTCCTGGTCATAAAACTTTTGAAAATTTACACAATTAATGTAACATTAAGAGGTTATTCAGTTACACTTTCTTATTTAGAAAGGGAGTTAGTAGTTTACAATCTTTGTTCCAGAAGTGCTCATATAGCACATAACTATCTAGGCCGTTCGCCATTGCCCAGCGTCTGGAACTAAGGTGACATCTGGCATTAGTGTTTCCATCAACCATTTGAGTTTGAAAGTGTGAAATAACGCGTCCGAGGCGGCACGGGTTCTGCGGGCGGGGCCTCCCAAGTGCTAACACCACTTTTATGTTTTTTCAAGATTATTCAGATGCTCTCCCTCATTTTTGAGGATTTCTAGTTTCCCATAAAAATCATCTCAGTTTTGGACATCTCATTTTAGAGATGTATGTAACCCATAAGTTCTTAGCTCTCACTGTCATTCTGACGAGTAATCTTTTCCCATTCCTTCCATTGTGTAGATTTTCTTTTTTTTTTTTAATCACACTTGCCCCAGTATGTCGATTTTATTGTTACTCCCCCCTCCCCACCCCCTAAGAAGTGGACACTGGATTTGGTGATCAACTCCGCTGGCTGTGTTCTTATTTATTACTCTTCTTGTGTCATCAATCACATCCTCTTCCTTTCCTTAGTTTAAACATTTTTTAAAAATGTTTATTTTTGAAAGAGAGAGAGAGAACATGAGTGGGGGAAGGGGCAGAGAGAGAGAGGGAGACACAGAACTGGAAGCAGGCTCCAGGCTCTGAGCTGTCAGCACAGAGCCCGATATGGGGCTCGAACCCACAAACTGTGAGGTCATGACCTGAGCTGAAGTTGGACACTCAAATCAACTGAGCCACCCGGGTGCCCTGTCCTTTCCTTATTTTATTGTGTTATGCTTAATTTGCTTAGAATGCTTAATTTTCCTTCCTATTTAGTAATAAATATATTAAGGCTATCAGTTTTCCTCGGGGAAAAAACACTCGATTACAACCATCATAATAAATTTTTTAAAATGTTTTATTTATTTTTGAGAGAGAGAGAGAGTGCAAGCAGAGGAGGGTCAGAGAGAGAAGGAGACACAGAATCTGAAGCAGGCTCCAGGCTCTGAGCTGTCAGCACAGCCCGATGCGGGGCTTAAACCCACAAACCATGAGATCATGACCTGAGCCGAAGTTGGCCATTCAACCGACCAAGCCACCCAGGCGCCCCTACAACAAGCATAATAAAAGCGGTGTTAGGCTGTGGTCTCAGGGTTTCAGTCCTGACCACTAGATTTGACTACATCCCATAGATGCTGAAATGAAACACCCTCACGGACACCATTTTCTAGACAGTGTTTATTTGAAGTTGCGTTCACCTCTTGGGTCCAGGAAGTATTCAGAGCAGTTTATTTTATGTTTTTAAATTGTATTTTATCCCCTTTTCATTAATTCTTGTTGGAGAGTGGCCCGCGCAATTTCTGCTTTTAGGAACTGCCACAGTAAAAACAAAACCAAACAAAATCACAAAGAGTCTTTCCCTGGCAAAGGTTGGAGAAGGCACACTCACTCACACGCACCCACCCCTCCAATAAAAAAATACCCAAATTACATGTCTGTTATGTGGGACCTCATAATAGAATTTTAGATCCCTTAAATCAGAATAGAAAAATAACTTCCTCTATCTTGCTGACCTTAGTTTGCACACTGAAATGTATACCTACGGCACAAACTTGTGTGACTGAGTGAAGGAGGAACCTAGTGGCTTTTTTCACTACTGTCAGAAATCAGTAAAAACATGAAAAGGTAATAATTCTAGGAGCACCAGCCTACGTCCTTTGACAGAGTGAGATGCTTGAGTTCTGGAATGCTCTGCCCCTAGATGGAGTGGCAGGGTCTTCTGTTCCCGGAGAGGTGGGTCCCCTGAGTGCCAGGGGCTGAGCATCCGGTGGCCGTGAGCAGTCCTGCGGCCAAGGACTCCACGCTGTACTCTTGGGAATGAGACGAAGGTCCGCGTGTGTCCTCGACCTGGAGAAGGAAGGAGGGGCCCCTGGCATGCAGGCGATTTCGCAGGTTTGGACAGAGCTGCTCGGGGCCCCCAGGTTGGTACGGAACAGAGGCCTCCCACCCAGGAAGCCAGTCACAGTGCCAGTGGGCCTGGGTGGGGTTCTATTTGGTTTAGGCAAAGAAATGGGGAATTTCTTGCACATTACAGGTTACAAAGTGATTGATACCTTTAAAAAACATTGTTTATTTTTGAGAAACGAGTGTGAGCAGGGGATGGACAGAGAGAGAGGGAGGGAGATACAGAATCTGAAGCAGGCTCCATGCTCTGCGCTGTCAGCACAGAGCCAAATGCGGGGCTTGAACTCATGAACCACGAGATCATGGCCTGAGCCAAAGCTGGAGGCTTAACTGACTGAGCCACCCAAGTGGCCCATGATTGACGCCTTTAAACTTCACTTACTGTATCCCTCAAATCCTTTGTATTATGTATTTACTCGTTTCAACTTGATCTAGCAGGTGTTTGAGGAATTATTTTTCACTCTGATTCTGGTTTGGTTAATTTCTCTGTGGTATTTCTGATTCTGTGCTGTTCATTGTATAACAAATGCCCGTGATTTAGTTTTCAGTTGTGCCCTTTATGCAGGTCTTCATCTTGTTGCATAGTGTTTTTCCTGAGTTCTATGTCAGTATAGTTCTTCACGTATATACTAACGTGTATGTGCGTAGCCTGCCTTTTTCCGGAGAAATGAGCAAATATACGTGTGCTGTGGTGAGATTGACTTGCATTTAGCATACATCTGAGTGGCTGTTCGATATCGGCACATTCCCATGGCACCTTCTAATGTTTTCATGGCTCCATCTGCTTTAGTGGGCATTTCCAACTGGCCCCCATGTTTTCTCTTCCTGCTTCTATACTTTTTTGTGGGTTTTTTTAGAAATGTGTAAATCTTGTATTTAAATTTTAAGTCTTTGGGTTTCATAAGGCAGGTGGTAAAGACTCAAATGAACGTTTTCTCTGATAGCTGGCTATCCTATGACTATTGGTTGAGTCTTGGCTGCACAGACTTGAAACGCCAACTGGATTACAAGCCAACTTTTCATATATATATATATATATATATATATATATATTTGGGTCTATTTCTATTCCATTCAGTAATTTTAATAACTCTATCTTTATTATAGCTTTAACACTTGCAAGCCCAGGGCGCCCGGATGGCTCAGTTGGTTGAGCATCCAACTCTTGATTTCAGCTCAGGTCATGATCCCAGGGTTGTGGGATTAGGCCCTGTGTCGGGCTCTGTGCTGAGTGTGGAGCCTGCTGGAGATTCATTCTGTCTGTCTCTCTGTCTCTCTCTCTCTTTCTCCCCCCGCCCCCTGCGCCCTCCCTCTGCTTACACTCTCTCTAAAATAAATGAATCAGATAAGTAAAATTAAAAAATATTTTTAAGGCCATTTCCCAGTTCGTTACTTTTGTCTCGATTTTGCCCATCTCTTCTGGAAATGTTTGATCAGCGACCCGGAAACCTCGGTGTCATTTCGCGTTAGCCGTGTGCCTTGCAAACAGCATAAGATCTTTGTTTTCAGGTTGGACGCTCGTTTTGCTTTCAGTGAAGACCCAACACATTTTTTCCCTTTTGCAGCACATGCTAATTTGTTGGGTGAGTGCTGCTGTTGCCAGTTGAAAACAAAAAATACGGTTGGATTTTCATTCTTTGGCAAGTTCACTGCCCTTTCCTTTGTAATTTAAGTAAAACAAGCTTGAAACTCCTTTCCTTATGGGCTGGGAAAGCCCATGATTGAGTATGAGATGGAGGGCGCGCATTTCTTTCTTTTTCTTTCTTATCCCTTTTCATTGTGGGGCATGGACTGTTTCTTGGGTTCAGTGCCAGCGCCGCTGATTTGACTTCTCCCAGCTCTGCTGTTCGACTTTTATGGACTCTGTTGCCCCGTGTTTTATTTCTAAACCCCACCGGCTCCTGCTGCCTGCGTGTGTGTACGTGTGCCAATCTGTTACAGTGAATCTCTTTCTTTACATCTCTCTATGTCCGTTGGCTGTTTCTCTGGAGACCCCTGGCTGATGCAGCCTCTGATGTGCTTGGGGCTTGGGCCAGAGGACAAATGCAGACCCGCGTCTGCTGAAGTGGAGACCCACCTCCGTACTGAGCGGTGGTCGATGAGTGTGAGAGCTAGAAATCCAGCCAACAGAGTGTTCCGCAAAATGAGTGTGTTCTAGTCTCCTGCTGGAAGGCCGCCCAGCCTCAGAGTTCCAGGTTGGTCGTGGCGGCCCCGGAGGGTGGACTGGCCACTCCCTACCCCGCCCCACCTCACCGCTGCCCCTTTATTGGTCCTCCGGCTGGGGTGTCTATACCCGCAGCCGGCTCTCTGGAGAGAGCGCTGGAAGAAGAGCCTCACGCAGGCCGAGGCTGTTTGGGAGGAACCTCCAGGGCAGGCGTGTTGGGAGCCTGGCGTGGAGGCGGGGCTCTGGGTTGACTCACGCCCTGGCTCCTGCGCGGCGGCTTCGAGGGGGGACCCCTCTAGACCGGGTGCGGACTGACCGGGTACCATCCACGTTTTAGTCAGCAAAACCGTTGGCAAAAGCAGCCCAACTGAAATTTCTGCCTCACGTGCATAAACCAAAGTGTATCCAACAGTCATTCTGCGAGAGAAGGAAATGGAAGCCAAAGCCCTGAGCTCCAGTCTTCCGTCACCCGCCCTGGGCCTGAGCGAGTCCGCATCTTCAGGGCTTTTTATGATTCCCACAGTGTTCTGGCTTCACGTGGGCCACGTCGTTTGCCCTTCCCCGTGGTGAGCGGCAGGGGGACATGCAAATAGCTCTTTCCTGCGTGTGTCTGTCTCGGGTGGGTGCTGATCCGGACCCTCCAGAGTCCTGGGGCCGCGGGATGCCCGGGACATAGAGATTGCTGTCGGCCCCGCGTGCTCCGTGCCGGAAATCCTGAGGCTGCTCGGGGCCCCGGTGACACGGCCCGTGCTCCTCAGCGGCATCGTGGCCCCAGCCCGCGTCTCTGCCCTGCTCTTTTCCTCGCGCTCCCCAGGAAAATGCCCAGAGTTGCCCACACGTTCCCCAAAGCTCTCTGCTCCCTGCGCACCGACACAGTTCTAATGTTTGGTTTTAATAGGCAGACGATTCTCACATGGAGCAGAGCAGTGGCTTGAACAGTCCCCACGAGTGTGGAATAACAAGGTAGATCTGTTGCTTTGGAATTAATTCCATTTTATTTGCCTTCATGATTTCGTTTTGAAGAATATAATTAAGTTAGCTTACGTTCCTTCAGCAAAGAAGCAAGTTCCATGGGTGTTTGGGCAGGGGCCAGGAATGTTGGGGAAAGCCACCTGGGGTTCATTTGTTTTCCTTTGTAAAGAACAGTAATCTAGAAGTGGCTGATTCACTCATGGAGAGTGGAATATGAATCCTCTACGAAAGTGTTTATGTCCTCTGTGTAGACCATAAAATAGTGAGAGATGTTTTTCTTTTGTAAAACCTAAACACCTTCCAACACGGAGGCAGAGTTAAATGCCAGAGTTATTTTACATCGGGAAACAAGAGACACTGAACATCAGAAACCTGGCAGTTCTATGTCACGTGGCCAAAGAGGCCGAAAATTAATTCCTTGGTTATTTTGGGGCCAGTAATTGGAATCACGTCATTTCCCTTTGGAAGATGAAGCAGTGGTGTGGCTTGGGAGGCGGGGAGTTGCCCCCTCTAGTGGCCAGCGGGGGTGGTGCTGTCCCCCACGTTCTCTGCGAGAATTCATCCCGGTCCCCAACCTCCTTATAACTTTCTCAACATCTTTCCCCTTAACGAAGATTCGAAGATTCCCCTTAACTGTTCCAATTTTATAAGATATCTTTTCTTGTCTATAAAACATTTTTCTGATTCGCCACAGATGCCGTGAAATCCACCACCGTGGGTGTCCCAAGTTTTCTCCTGTCCCTCCACTTGATGCCTTTCTTCCCTAATTTCAGTGTTGAATCTCGTGCTCCAAATGCATTTACTTTGTCTCATATTTTCAAATTCTTTGTTTTAAGTTCTATTAACTATAGCTAGGCTTTAACTGATCACTCATTCGGAAGATAAAAAAACATAGTTAATTGATTATTCATTCAAAAGATAGAATTTTTTTTGTAAGGGGTAGTCTTATACTAAAAAAGCATGACATCAGGTGCCTGCGTGGCTCGGCTGGTTAAGTGTCTGACTTGGGCTCAGGTCATGATCTTGCGGTTCACGAGTTCCAGCCATGTGTCAGGCTCTGTGCTGACAGCTCAGAGCCTGGAGTCTGCTTCCGATTCTGTCTCCCTCTCTCTCTGCCCCTGCCTCTGCCTCTCTTATGCTCTCTGTCTTTCTCAGAAATAAATAAGCATTTTAAAAAAGACTGCTAGTGAGGAATGGCGGTGAACAGCACAGGAGTGCGGACTGTAGCCTACAGACCCGTCGTGGTCACTGTTATTCAGCTTACACGTGGTTACAAAGTCCCTTCTGCCTCCTTCTCTCCCTCTGAGGCAACTACTGGTGGAACTTGTATTTTAGAATCTGAGGTCTCCATCTTAACTTACTGATTGTAACGGTCATAGCAGTTCAGAGGGGGACAGATATCGTCTCTCTGTTTTACGCGCAGGGTACCGAAAAGGGCGTCCGGTGACATGCAGAAGTGAGGGGGCAAAGCTCACCCCAAACCCAGGTGTCTTCAGATTACTAGGTGATCCAGCGACCCTGCTTCTGAGTAAATACCCCAAAGGACTGAAAGCAGGGACCCGAGCAGATATCAGCACCCTGTTCATGGCATTAGCCAACAAGTAGCCAAAAGGTGGAGACACCCCAGGGGTCCCTCCATGGATGGAGGCATAAGCAGAAGTGTGGTCTGTCTGCGTGCTGGGATGTCACTCAGCCTTACAAAGGGCGGGACTTCGGGCACTCATCCCCGCAGGGTGGTAGGCTGTCACAAAAGAGCAAATACCTATCCTTTCACTTATACTGGGGACCTAGAGTAGTCACGTGCTACATCCAGAACAGAGGCGTGGTTGGCAGGGTCTGAGGGGAGAGGGGGCAGGGGGAGTTAGTGTTTAAAGGGCCAGGGTTTGTCTTTGGGAAGAAAACACGTTCTGGAGACGGGTGGTGGTGGAGGCTGTGCAACACTGTGGGTGTACTTAATGCCCCAAACTCTATGCTTTGCAGTGGCTAAGATGGCAAAGTTGACGTTATATATATTTAACCACATTGAACAGAAAGTGACAAGAAAGGAAGGGGCATCTTGGAAAAATATTTAGGGGGAAAAAAGCATCACAGGAGTAGATTTTGAAGGCACCTTGCCTGGCTTTGATTCCAGCCCCCTAGACTCCGGCTGTGTGATTTTGAGCAGGTTGCTTCACCTCTCTGTGCCCCAGATTCCTCACCTGCAAAATGGGAATGCTACTGTACTTATTGATTATGGTTGTGACACTGAAAGGAGATGACACGGCTCAGTGCCTCGCACAAAGCACAGGATAAACGCTGGCCGTCAGGATCAGAGAGGGTAACCGCCATGGACTCACTCACTTCTAGTAAACAGCGAGCGCTTCCTCTCAGAAGCGCGCCAGCCTGTCCCCAGGGCCAGCCTTCCCCACCACCATTTGTCCACGCACAAGCCACACAGCTTGTGACTGGTTCACCTCACCCGACGGCCGAGTGCCGCAGCCTCTGGGAGGAAATCACTGCGCGTAAAGATGATCAGAAAATTCAGTTAACAAATTTCAAGGTGTCAGAACACTGTGCAGTGGGAGGGTGGGAGTAGATGACGTGCAAATACGAACGTTTGAAAGTATCATGTAGAGAAGACAGCACCCGATACCCTGATTCTGAAGCCGCTGCTTCGCCAGTTAGAGTCGCATCCTTCCTCTTGACGACCAGCCAAGTAGGTGAACTTCTCATTGAGCGTCTACCTAAGTGAGAGCCGCCTCGTCAGGGGCTGAAAATACAGAGAACAGTGCGCGACACGCCGCTTGCTGCTGGAGTGAGACTTTAAACCTAGAATCCTAGCACCGTGTCATGAGGACACCCAGTGCGTGGGCGTGAGTCACTGCCCAGGCCCCTTAGGGGAGGGCTTTCGGGGATGCATAGGAGTTCGCCAGCGCACAGGCTCCCGGGTCCGGTGAGAAAGCACACCCCCAGCAGAGGACGTGACACACACCGGCGGTTCTCGAAATTCCGTGTGGCTTCAGAAGCATCCAGAAGGGTTATGAACACACAGATCACGGATCCCCACCGTGCATTTCTGATTCGGTGTGCGCCGGGTGGGGCCTGAGAACCTTTGTCTCTGTCAAGTTCCCAGGGGATGCTGAGGCTGACGCCGCTGCCCTAGGGAGCACGCTCTGGGAGCTGCGGATTGACCCGAAGGCCTGAAGCATGAAGTCGCAGCGTGTGTTTGGGGAACCGTAAGTAACTCAGTGTCGCTGGGGGCTGAGTGCACGGTGTGGTTAGAGAGCTGGGGGGGGTGCTCAGTGCACGGAGCTGAGGGCGAGGGGGTGAGCACCATTGTGACCCCAGCGGCCGCGGGCACCGTCCCAGGGCGCAGGCGCCATCCAGCCCATTTTACAGACGAGGCAAGTGTGGAGCACGGGTGATTGGAGAGAGAGAGATGCAGGAGGCAGGAGGCAGGGGACCCCAGACTCTGGGGCTGAGAGGGTACAGGTGAGCAACACTGGGAGTTTAGATTTGGAGACAGATCCTGGGTGACGCCGCTCCACAGGACAGGGAGGTCAGGGGAGGCGGGTTTGTGTTCCATCCGCACCCTGGGAACAGATAAACGCCCTGTTTCCCCCAGTTAAGACTCATGTCTTGGGGCGCCTGGGGGGCTCAGTCGGTTAAGCGTCTGACTTCGGCTCAGGTCAAGATCTCGCGGTTCACGAGTTCGAGCCCCGTGGCAGGCTGCGCTGACCGCTCAGAACCTGGAGCCTGCCTCAGATTCTGTCTCCCTCTCCGCCCCTCCCCTGCTCGTACTGTGTCTCTCTCTCTCAAAATTAAATAAACATTAACAAATTTTTTAGAAGACTCGTTTCTCCCTCTCTCTGCTAAAATTGGCCACTTTTGTTGGCAACGGTGTAATGCCGGCTGTGGTCACAAGGGGGCGCTTGTTTGCTTTGCACGATTTAAATTTGTCAGGCTCCACAGAGGTCAGAATACCATGTTCTTCCAGAAAATACGTCTTTTTTTGAGATTTCCCCTCACTGTTTTCCATTCTGTTGAGTTTAATGGTGACATGTGTTCAGTGTTCACTGGATATCCACTGAATGAACACCCCCCATGTCTCATCCACCGTGGGTGGCAAACAAGTGACATGTTTTCCTGGGCTATAGCTCTCATGACCTAGTTAGTTGGGAGGCTGAGGCGGCCACAGCACATCTTGCTTGAAGCCAGAGGAACGGTGTAGACACACAAGGGTGTGAGCCAGCCCTAGGACATTCCAGAACGACGCAAGCGGCCGGAAGATACTGGAACACAGGAGCTGTTTAAAAGGGAGGCTGAGGGTATGCAGTGGCCCAGAAGCAGGAAGCTCAGAACTCCTCCATTACTGTGGACGCCATGGGGGACTTCCTGGAGGAGGAGGAGGACTGGAGCCGGGGGAGGAGGGCGGGAGTCTGGCTGGTCCTGCCGGAGGGGACTGCGTCTGTGCTGGGGTGACATCGGAATGAACTGCTTGCCGTGGAGTAAACGAGGTCCCCTGGGAGGGCAGAGAAAGAAGGCATGTTCCGGAATGCTCTCCGAACACCTTCGTTTGAATAACGGTTTTTAAAGTCATTCTGTTCATATTCCTTCACTCAGACACTTTCACGTGCGCTCAGTGGGGAGATGGTTTGCAGGTTAAAGAATAGATTATGCGGGGCGCCTGGCTGGCTCTGTCAGAGGAGCGTGTGACTTGATCAGGGTTGTGAGTTCCAGCCCCACGTTCGGCATCGAGGCTACTTAAAAAAATAATAAGAAAAAAAAGGAATAAATCGTTCTGATGCTTGTTAAAGCGGCAAGGAGGACTTTGTTCAGGACTCTGGATAGGTGTCAGGACTATCACAGTGGGGTGAGGGGGGCGGGGAGGGGGGTGCGGGTGACCAACCAGGAGGCTCGGAACACAGCAGAGACAGCCCAGGACCTGCAGTCAGCAGTGTGGAGGGAGGGCCAGGGGGCAGAGAACTCCTGAAGGAACGTGGCCGGGAAGGGTTCGTGCTGAGCGACGGGCCTCACAGGGCTCGCTGAGGGCAGGACGGGGTGGCGGGGCGTCGGGGTGCGGGGTCCTCGGCAAACCCATTGCCGCACTGCGGTGGCCGCTGGCAGAGAAGGCTCCCGGGGGCCCCATGCAAGTTTGGGACAGGAGCTCTTTTCTAACTTCGAATTTTCGTGCGTAAAGAGGGCCGTATTCAGATTATTTAAATGGGAGCGTGCTTGTGGTGAAATGGATAAATGAAACCTTAAATATTTTTATACAAATGACGAAGCTTTGTTGAAATTGTAAGTCAGTGGGGAAAGTTTGTTTGATTTACAATAAGTGAAGTTGCAGAGAAATGACTTTGGTGTTCTCTTGTTTTTCCCTTCGCTGAAAGAGATGGCATTAGTGGGTCAAAATAGACTTCTAAAATCTGACGAAATGATGAAGTGCTTTTGGTCCATTGAAATAACGTGATATCTTTGGTCACAGCCAGTTCCCAGTTAATAGGCTGATTGTTTACACACACATACTGATTTACATAAACATTGAGCCTTCAACTTGTATTTAAAACAATTTTTTAAATGTTTATTTATTTTTGAGAGAGAGAGAGAGAGTGTGTGTGAGCAGGGGAGGGCAGAGAGAGAAGGAGACACAGAATCCGAAGCAGCTCCAGGATCTGAGCTGTCAGCACAGAGCCAGCCACAGGGCTCGAACTCCTGAGTCATAAGATCGTGACCTGAGCTGAAGTCAGATGCTCGACTGACTGAGCCACCCACACACCCCCAACTTGTATTTTCATAAATTAATGTTTATGCTTTTATAACTTATATTTTCTATTTATATATTTATAACATTGATGTTTTTATAAATTTCTATTTTTCTTCTTTTCCCATTCTTCCTTAAACTCCCCTTTCATGACCAAGGAGCAGTAAAGTACATGGGATCTGAATTCGAAGCCAGCCTCCTCCCCTTGTAATGCAGAGCCTTCAGGGCCTCGCCTCACAGGGTCTGGTGAGCAGAGGCCCAGCGCCCACTCGTCAGCACCCCACTTCTGGCTGACACTGTCTTTCGTGTCAGATAGAATTCCAGCCTCATTTTCCCAGCTTGCCCATGACGTTCTGTGAAGTTCCATGAAGGCCCTAAACTTCTTGTATTAGGTGGTTACGAATGAGGGGCGCTTGAGGGGCTCAGTCGGTTAAGCTACCAAGTCTTGATTTAAGCCCAGGTCGTGAACTTGTGGTTTGTGGGTTCGAGCCCCGCGTCGGGCTCTGTGCTGACAGCTCAGAGCCTGGAGCCTGCTTCCGGTTCTGTGTCTCCCTCTCTCTCTGCCCCTCCCCTGCTCATGCCCTCTCTCAAATATGAATAGGCTTAAAAAAAAGTAACGGAGACTTCTTTTTCAGCGCTGGTCTTCCCCCGCTAGCTGTATCCAACATAAGATAGATCATGACTGTAGAGAACTATTGTTCTATGAAGTATTGACACCTTTTTCCTGATACAGCTCTTGATAAACACATTTAGCTTTAATCAATTCAAGGGCAAGAGTTGCTGGTTGAAACCTTGAGGGCTGAGGGGGCAATGCAATTGGATGTGGGGTTTCAAGGCGGAAGCAAGCGGCAGAGTCAGCCTGGGTCCCCGCCCGTGACCCTCTGCTGATGAGTGAAAAGGCGAAGTGGTAGGAATCGTCTTCTGTCCAACGGGTGGCGTGTTCCTATCAGAGGGACACGCCGCCGGGGCGTGACGTCCACGGTCGGCAGAGCGGCAGTGGTGACACGGTGTGCGTGGGCGCTCCTGGCGGCCCCTCCCACCGAGCGTCTGTGATGCCAGCCACGCTGCTGGCTTCCGGTTCCGGTCTCCATTTTCACCTCTGGGACTCTTCTAACGGCGTTCCTGTCTGCGTCTTTGATGTCTCCTTACGTTGTAATTTTGTGAACAGCTTCTACACGTGCGGCCATCTTCTTAAAACTTTTCGTGGTTGGATGAAGTCAATAAATGTTTAAAGACATAGACAATTCTTTTTTTTACGTTTTTGTTTTAATTCCAGGTCGTTCACATACAGCGTATTAGTCGTTTCAGGCATACGGTGTCGTGATTCAACACGTTCATCACCCTGTGCTCGTCACAAGAGCCTCCTGAACGCCATCCCCCAGATCCCCCGTCCCCACCCACCGCTCCTCTGGAAATCACCACCGTGCTCTCTGCAGTTAGGAATCTGTTTCTTGGTTTGTTTCTCTTTGTCTCTTTTTCTTTGCCTGTTTGTTCTGTTTCTTGAATTCCACGTCGGAGTGGAATCATATTGTTTGTCTTTTGCAGATCGCCTTATTCCTTCTTCGCTCCGCGTAACACCCTCTAGCTCCACCGGTGCCATTGCAAATGGCAAGATTTCACTCGTTTTTATGGCTGAGTAATATTCCGCTGTGTATATACACCACCTCTTCTTTATCCATTCACCTATCAGGGTGGGCTGCTTCCATAATTTGGCTGCTGCTGTTAATGCTGCGGTAAATGGTGCACGAATGAGTGTTGTTGTATTTTGGGGTGAACACCCGACAGTGCGATTACTGGATCGTAGGGTGGGGGACGTCGACAATTCTTGAACACACTTTAATGTATGGTGTTAAAGTCAAAATAGGTGACATATATGTTAAATTAGATGTTGCAGAAATTCTAACTTTGATTTAAAAGAAGCGGAGATAAGTAAACCCTCAGAAACGCACATGGTTTCAACAACAGTCATTAACTGCCCGGCGCCGTCAACCCACCTGAATTCGTGGCCAGCGTCACCGGCCACTTGTCTCCGTGGGCACGTGGAAACTGCGTCCATCGAAAAGGCGGGAAAACACTCCCGGGCGGCCGTTCAGAGGACTAATACGTGTCACCCTCTGGGCTGTAAGCGGTGTGTCTCCTAACTGTGCTGTTCATTCTCCGGGCCATGGTGCAGGGACCCGGCTGCAGGAAAGACGCACGTCCCTGTCCCTGCACCAACGCCCTTGGCATGACAGAATAAAAAGGTCCAGAGCTCAGCCTGGCTCCCCTGGCCCTCTGACCCCTGGTCTTGCGACCCCACAGGCCTGAAGGCCGGCCCGAGGGCTTTATTCCCCAGCGTGTGGTTCGCACAGTGAAACCACAGACCAAAGATGGCACCCAGGCAGATCGGGGTCCAGCGGGCTTCCCTGGGGACGGGGTCCTCCGCCCGGCACTGCTCACATTTGGGGCTGTGTTGTGCTTTGTCCTCGGCCGCCGTGGGCACCGCAGGGTGTTTGGCAGTGTCCCGGGGCTGTGCCCACTCGATGCCAGTATCACCCCCCCACACAACAGGGGCAGGGCTGCCCCTGCTTGAGCCGCGTGGCTCTGAGGCAGGGTTAGGACTCACTTCTCACAGGGGAGCAGACAGATCGCAAGGCGCACGGCTCCTGGAAGAGCTTCTGTACCAAGTCCTGACTTCTCCGTGTGTTTGCTGCCAGCTCTTCACTGGGGGCCAGGCCAGGCTGGTCAGACACAGGGCTCGAGACCCAGGAACAGGAAAGGGACCAGCGCTCCCGTGTCCCCAACTCGTGCTTTTATCGTAGACACCCCAGCCGCCTGTGAAAGTTACGTGTCAGGAGAAGAGCAGAGTTAATCCCACCAGACTTTGAAGCCGGCGCTGCTGTAGGCTCTGGGGAAAAGGGACAAAAATCCCTGCTCTCACAGAGCTCGTCACCGGCAAGGACGAGCGTGGCGTCACGTGGAATGTTCTAAAATGGCGCTCTGTGGTTGCCAGAGTGCCGCGACCCCCCCCCCCCCGCCGCGTGCATCCCTGGTCCCTCTCATCCCCTCTGCTCGACCTCGCGCCCTGCGTCCTCAGAGCAGGGGGCACGTAGGTCCCACCGAGTTCTGTGCCTGGGGAGCGCTGTGGGGGCGGGTTGGGTCCTGGGGACCTGACGCGACAGGCCGGCCTCTGCTTGTAACCAACCCCCCCCCCCTTGGGATCGGAAGCTGTGTCTGGGCTTGAATATTCTGGGAGGCAAAGTGGATTAACTCTGTGGACTCAACACGTGGGCGAGGACGGAACGGGGAGGGCGGGTGGTCTCAGGGACGCTTCGTCAGGGTGTCTTTTTCTCCCCCGGGAGCAGGGCCTGCCTCCTGGGCCCCCTCGCTGCAGGGTGGAGGAGGACGGGCCGCACGCGGCTGGATTTGGATCGTGCCTTTGTGAGCTTGTGTCGGACGCACGGCAGTGACGCGGCGTCCTGGTGGAGCTCGAGTTTCCGGTAAGCGAAGGCGCGGGGATAAGTGTCCCTTCACGGTCACCCCTCCTCCCAGCCCGTGGCGCCCGGTCTCCCAGGGAAGCCGGCCGGCCCGGGCAGGGGAGGGGCTCCCGGAGAAGCGGCCTGTGCAGGGGTGTCCGTTTCCCGGAGCAGCAGGCTTCAGACTGACCGGGGCCCAGACAGGCTGGAAGGGAGCAGAAGGAGACCACGCCATCTCCTGTGACATCGTTGGGACAGTTTAATTTTTAATGTCTCTATAGGGGACATGATATATACTCCTCCAGCCCGTGTGTTGTGTATGTACACACAGACACAGATACACACGCAGACACACACACACACACACACACACACACACACACGGCGACGGTGAGGTGCGTGCTCCGACCCCCGCCCCCGCTGTTAGGAAAGCCCTTGTCCCACCACAGGAGGACAGTGGCCTGGCAGCCCCCAGCTGTGACATGTGCCCTCAGGCTCCATCCCAGCCTTGGCGCGGGGGCGGCCCCCAGCAGGACACGGGGCCTGGCCCAGGATGCCAGGGCGGGGGGCCTCCCATCTGTAAGGGCATCTGCGCCCTGGCATCGCCCGCAGCAAACCTCTTGCCTCCTGATTCCCTCTCGGACCCGCGTCCTGCAGGCTCCGGAGGACACGCCGCGAATCAGTTCTCCTCGCAGGGACGTGGGGTCGGAGCAGAGGGAGGCCCTGGAGCCGCCCGTGCGGGAGGGCGGGTGCAGCCTCACCCATGCGCCCGCTCCCACGTGGGGAGACTGAGCGCTGAGAGATCGCGAGGACTTGGCATTTACGGGCTGGGAGGCAGGGAGCCCACCTCGGGGTTCAGGCGTGGAGGTTAGGGAACCCGAGACTAGAGGGGCTGGTTTCCAAAATGGAAATTATTAATTTTTTATTGACCGGGGTCTCCAAAAGTATGTCAGTAGGCAGAGGAAAAGGCCTGTGTGTGTCCGTTCCCCACTGGTGGCCCCGTGCACACCCCCCTCCCCACAGTGAAGGGAAAAGCCCTGGGCAAGACCCGGGTCTACTCCGTTTGCAAACATGGCGGGGGGAGGGGGGGCGGGCAGCAGCCCCGGAGAAAAACTTTTTGAAATAAGTGTCCTCCCCATTCACACCTGCATTGCTTTTCCTTTTACAAATCTCTGCTCTCCATCCTCTGTTTACGTTCTTGTGAGTCCAAGGGTCAGGAGAGCCAGGCCTGCGTTCTCGTCCTTTCTGGCTCCCCCGCCCCCCCGGCGCTGGTAATGCAGACATTTCATGTGATTTCTGACCCTTCCGTGCGTCATGAGCCCTTGGCCTCACCCCTCTCGTCCGTGACAGCGACAGACCGAGTTCTCCGAAGAGCAGGAGCTCAGGTGAGCATGACTCCGTCGTCCCCGGGTCGCTGGTCTGCGTCTCCCCAGAGAACTCAATGAGCTCTGATCGCCGCCACCTTGCTGGAGCCTGGACCCAGTCCCCTTGGTCTTTTCACTCACGGCCGTTCTTTCTTCCTCTTTGCCCATCCCCAAGCCCCAAGTTTTGGGAGGGTGGCCGGTGCCCAGCCCCAAGAGGAATCGTAAGCGGGGAAAGACCCCAGCTGGGGGTCCTGCAGTTGAACGCAGTTCTGACGCTGTCTGCCGGGAGAGAGCATCCGGTCCCCACGAGACTGCCTCCCAGCCCCTTCAGGTGCCAGTCACAAGTCCGGACGGTGAGCCCGGGGGTTATGGCCTGGCAATTCCAGTGATGCCCTCCCCGGGGTTGAGTAATTGGCTAGATCAGGCTCAAGGATCTCACAGGAACATGTTTCTTACGAGATTCCTGGCTTACTCCAGAGGACATAATTCAGGAACCTCACAGGGCAAGGTGTGGGGGAAGGGCGCAGGGCATCCATGCTCTCCGAGCACCCTCTCTCCTTGCACGGCCACGCGCTCACCATCCCGGGGACCCCCCATCCCCCACGCTGACCTTCCGGGTTTTTCTGGAGGCTTCATCACAGAGGCGCGATTGTTTCTGTTGATTCCACCTCCGGCCCACCTCCCCTCCTGGAAGTTCCAACCTTCCAATCACACGGTTCCTGCCCTGGCAACCTCCCCTCCTCAGGTGCTTTCCAAAAGTCTCTCGTTAACGTAACAAAAGACACCTTTAGGGCTCTCTGCACTTCGGACATTCCAAGGGCTTCAGGAGCTCGGTGCCAGGACCGGGGATGAAAACCAAGTTTGTGCCGGTGGAAGGTGGAAAGGTCTGTGGGGAGGGAAGCAGATCCGTCCACATTCTTCCTCATCCTGCTGCCTCTGTGCCCAGTTCCCGTGGAAACAGCTGTTTCTTCCAGCCTCTCAGGGTCAGGCTCAGGCCAGGACAAGGCTGGTGACATTACGTCGCCAGGGGGCAGCCGAGTACAACGTACGGGAAACGCAGGCCCCGATGTCCACACGCGGAGAGCGGTGTCACCCACTTCTGCGGAGTCCCTCTTCTGTCTCCGGGCCGCAGGGGGTTCCTGTAACACACTGGGCCGGTTCACCGCCCGTTTCTCCACCAGCCAGGAGGAGAGAGCGGAAAGATAGAATGAGCTGTGGAAAGAAGCGGAGCGTAGGTGTAACTGTCAGATGATGGGGTTCTACAGGCACATGGAAATCTTCCCCCTCCACAAGCCGTTGTGATTATTTTTAGGCTTAGAGGTGGTCTCGGGTGGCCCGAGAGAGAGAGAGAGAGAGAGAGAGAGAGAGAGAGAGAGAGAGAGAGGCCGAGGAAGGACAGCCCGCTGCTGCTCTGCGGTCCCGACCAGTGGGGTGTGCGCCTTCCTCCGTTCAGCAAGTAAATGTATTCACCTGCTGGCGAGTGTGACCTGGAGCAGAGGCTGGAAGGGACATCGCCACAGTCGATGCCCGCGAGAGGTCTGTGTCTGGTGGGTGGGTGGTGACAGGTTCACCAGGGGCTGCGGCTGGAGGTCCAGACGGCCACGGTCACCAGGAAGGCAGACCCCGAGCGTGGGGCGGGAGGTTGGCGGTCCGGGGAGGCGGTGGGGCGTCAGGACATGCTCGGCGGGGCCACAGACATTCTGGAGCAGTGACATGGGTTGCCATGTTGGTGTGTAGAGGGTGCTGATGGTGTCGTTTGGGCTTAAGCCCAAGCAAGTGCCGGGCAATTTCTTCCCTGGGAGCCTCTGGACATCCCACGTGCGCCACCTCCCCTAAGTTCACTGGGAGAAAAGTCCAGTATTTACCAGGGAAACAGTGGGCAGACCGAGGGAAGGAACAGCAGCCATGATGGTAAAATGAGTGGGTAGAAAAGAGGTGGAGGAGTGGAGGAGGTAGGATCCGTGCACCTGACCACCCAGCTCTGAGGACTTTGGGAACCTGGCAAAATGATGCTGAACTGGATTAGGAAGGAAAGATCGGCAAGTGACTGGGAATTTTTTTTTAACATTTATTTATTTTTGAGAGACGGAGAGAGACAGATCATGAGCAGGGGAGGGGCAGAGAGAGGGGGACACACAAAATCAGAAGCAGGGTCCAGGCTCTGAGCTGTCAGCACAGACCCCAACGCGGGGCTGGAACCCACTAGCGGCAAGATCATGACCTGAGCCAAAGTCAGACACTCAACTGACTGGGCCCCCCAGGCGCCCCAGTGACTGGGAATTTTTGATGAGAAGGGTGAGGAATCGGGGAGACCTATCGTGTCAAACGACGAACATAACAGAAAGCCAGAATAATGAGAGAGAACGGCATTAAATCAAGAATAAATCAGCAGATCAAAGGACAGAACAGAGACCTCAAAAATATATCACTTGATATGTTTAATTGCATTAACATTGGAGGCATAGCTTGGTTAATAAATAGTTAATGAATCATTTGGGGGACAATTGACCCTTTAAAAATCAGTCAAGAGCCTCACTGCATCCTGTATCCCAAACACATTTTAGTTGCAGGAAGGAAATACACGAGTAAAATCATGGCTGCGCCGGAAGAGCACAGGGGTGACGGTGCTCAGGCGCTCTCCGGGTACGTTCTTTCTTTCCAAGTGTAAAACCACAGAAGAAAAATCCCTAAAGAAAGAAATTAATAAATTGACCACTTACGAGTGTTAATTTCCATATATGTATATACATATTTTTTTCCTATAGAAAAAAGAGCCAAAAATGAACTATGAAGATAACTGTCCAAATATATCAGCGTCATGTCAGGATGAACAGAATACGCACGCTAACCGGTAAGAGTAAGACGAGGGCCCTCACAGAAAGATGAGCCAAGACCACAGGCAGACAACTCAGGGAAGAGAAAATGTGATCGGACAGCAAACAAGTGCACATGAAACACCGAATAGATTGCCAGCCTCAGCAAGAATCAAAGAAAAGCACGTGGTCAGAGGGAGGCAAGGTGTTTTGACCGGATAAGGGAGAAGGATGGGGAGCGTGCAAAGCTGTGAGTGGCGTTGGGGAAGATGCCCCTTGGCAACTGTGCTCACACCTTCTGCAGGTTCACTCCTTCTACGGGGAGCGCTTGGTACCAGAGACGGACCCTCTTTGGTCCAGGAGTTCACGTTCAGAGATCTGTCTGGTGGGTCACTCTTAGCTCTTTCTCCTAAGGAGCTACTTAGAGACATGGCCAATGATCCGAGCTGTCAGGACATTCTTAGTGTCAACAATTTGGGAGCAGATAAAATGTCTAACGCCTGGGATTGAGCAAATAAACGGGGCCGCTCAAGAATAGAACAGTATGTGGCACATGAAAAAAATTCTTATTTTTAAAGAAAATATCTCCCAGGGGCTGCTGAGCAGTAAAGGGCAGGGAGCGTGGAGCGCTACACTCTGAATAGAGACACCGGTCAGGAGGGGTCGCTTCCCCCAAATACAGCATCGAGTCAGTCTCCATCCGGCTTTCCGGAGGTACCAGCGTGTCCACGTTTTCGTCACCTTCCAGAGACAGTCTCAGCCAGACTGTTAGCTCGATGAGAAATCTGGGTCGAGAGACGGGAGTTCTGCATGGAGAAGGGTTGCGGATGTTCTCCGCAGGACAGGAGAGGCTGAAGACGGTGGGTCCTCCGTGGGGTCCACCCAGGGGGACGGGAGAGGGTAGTGTTGTACCTGCTGCTTGTCGGTGGCCGGGGGAGGGCCGGGGACCATGCAGAGGACGTTCCCCGCACGGAGGCGGATGCCAGGTGATGCTACAAGGTCAGCACGGGAGTCGCTGCCCACACGGTAGGGCGTCCGTGTAGAACCTGACACACTTACTCCCCAGCAATAAGGAGACCTCACTGCCTGCAGCAGCCTGGCCAACGGGCAGGAGGTGGTGCCGGTTTACGTCCCGTGTGATTCCATTTGCAGAGCACGACTGAAACACTGAAATGACAGAAACGGAGGAGAGGCCAGTGGTGGCCCGGAGGGGAAGGAAGGAGGGGCGGAGGGTGGGGGGCAGGCGGGCAGGGCAGGGGTCCTGGGGTGCGGGGAAGGGGCTGCGTGTCGACTGCATCAAAGTCAGTGACCCGGTCGTGATAGTCTCCTACCGTCGGGACAACCGGAAGGGCTGGTGAGATCTCTGCGTTAGTTCTAACGCACGCGAGGCTACAGTTATCTCAAAATAGAAAGCGTAACCGAAACGTGTAGAGGTCGAGATCAAGGCAAGTTCTTAAACCGGTTCTGGAATTGGAAGCTTACAAATAGGTTAATTCCTCACCGTGAGGCGTCTCCTTTCCTCGGCAGACATTTTCCCGAGGGCTGGGTCCTCCATCCTGTAACCGCGTGTGGCCCTTGGGAAAAGTGTGCCTGTCGGGGTTTTCCGTTGGCCGGACTGCCAGGAGCCCCCGTGGCCTGGGGACGGAGACGCCGCTGAGAACAGGCGGTCCTGGGCACGGAGGCTCTTCTGTGTTTTCCCCACTCTGTCTTTCATCTTTTACTTTTAAGACACAGATGTTGAAACACAATAGGGTAGAAACAGAACAAGTGTTTTGGGGTCTGACATCGGGATGTGTTGTGGGTTTTACCACTTAACTAACTGAACAGTGTCAACCTCGCTGAGCCTTGGTGTCCTCATCTGTGAAATGGGGTTCAAAACAGTGCCTGCCCATCACCGAGAGGATCTGAACCAGGGGTGGACTAGTGCTGGTCCTTGGGCCAAGCTCGCCCCCTGTTCTGTGGATGCACCGTCACGGACACGCTCTGTGGCTGTCCTCACACCACAAGAATGGGGTGGAATAGTGGTGACAGAGACCGTCTGTCCCACAGAGCCATTCACTCTCTGTCCCTTTACCGAAAAAGTTTGTCAGGCCCTGATCTAAATGATATCATGTATGTGAAAACGTTTAAAAATGCCAAAGCACAGATCACTGGTGCTGTTTAACACCTTTAACAACAGATGTCGGTTTTCCTGAAAAGAGGAACCAGATAGACTGGCCTTTCTCACGTTGTCAGCCTGGACAGGGTGGTCTGTGCATTTGGGTAGCAAGGCCCCTGATAAGTCTCACGCTAGGTGTTGGTAGTTTCCTCGCAGAGAACAGGATTTTATAAATATGTGTGTGTGTGTGTGTGCATATGTACATATGGTGTGCACACGCATGTATACACACACGTGTCTGTATGCATATGCACACACATGTGTATAGGCACATAAATGCACACATGTATATGTCAATCTGTAAATCAGATTAACACCTTTTTTCATTATAAAGCATTGAAAGCTGAGTCCGTATATCTTCCAGCTGGATTCAGCGATGGTTGGCATTTCGCCGTATTTGTTCTGTCATCTGTCGGTCTGTGATCTCCACACCTTGTGTGGACAGTCCGTCGAAAGCGCCCTGAAACAAGCGGTAGACTTCATGATCCTTCACCCCGAAGTCCTTCCCCAGCATTCACCTCCGACAAAGGGGAGCGTCAGCTCAGGAGACCCCAGGACCGTCACCCTCACCTCCAGGAGCAGGAGCAAGAGCCCCCTGATGTCACCTAAGGTTGAAATTTCTCCCGTTGTTCCCACGATGTTTCTTGCATCTTGTTTTTTTTTTTCCAACCAGGGCCCACGGAAGCTTCCCTCATTGTATTCGGTTGTTATGTTGCCCTTGATCTGGCCCTGCCCCTTCCCCTCTCCTCGTGACATTGACTTTTGGAGGAGACAGTTACAGACGCATCTTTAAAGGAATCACGGACTCTTGGAAGGCGGGGCGCCGTTCTCGTTTCTTCAGCAGCCCCTGAGCATTTGGTGCTGCTGCATCTCTGGAGCCGAGAAAAGTCTTTGGATTCCTGATGGTGCTGGATCGGGCGCGCTCTGGGCGAATGGGGAGGGAAGCCCTTCCCACGGCAACTCACTAACAAGCTCTCTTCCAGCGCCCGGTGGTTGCCCTGAAACACTCAGGCTTTGTGCCGCTGGGCGTGGGAGCAGGGCTTCGGTTCCTCCTTGCCCCCTGCTGCTGGAAGAGGGGGCGTGCTTTGGTCTCCCGTTCTCAGAGTTTAACGGCTCACGGCGGGTCACGGAGGGTGAGGAGCGGGGGTCAGCAGACAGTGGTGCTCGGGCGGGACGGACTGGGCGCCGGGGCAGCCTCTCACCTGCCACCCCTGCCCGTAGCTCCTTTTGGCTACAGACCCAACCCAGGGCCCCCCCACCCCACCTCTGCTCTGACCCTCCCTTTCCCATCACCCAGCGTTCTCCCTACTAATTTTAGGATGAGGGCTTCTGGGTCCCCCTCACTTTCAGAGCACTTGTGGGTAAATGAACCTGGGTCTGTGGGAAGAGGAGCTGCGCAGGACAGGAGAGTTTGGACCTCTCTCCCAGCTCCCCCCCCCCTTTTTTAATGCTTATTTATTTGTTTTGAGAGAGAGTGTGTGTGAGCAGGGGAAGGGGCAGAGAGAGAGAGAGAGAGCAAGAGTGAGAGAATCCCAAGCAGGCTCCTCACTATCAGGGGCTCAAAATCACAAACTGTGAGACCATGACCTGAGCTGAAATCCAGAGTCCCAACCAACTGAGCACCCAGGCGCCCCTCTGCCCTCTTCTGTCACCCAGTTTGCCTTTGGTGGTTGTGTTTTCCCAGTTGGAAGTTTGCCTTTGGATTCTTTCCTTCGGTTAATTAAACATTCCGGGAGACTGGGGTGGTTGAAGGAATGAATCCGTGGCGATCCCAGGGTCTTGTCAACAGTGGAGAATGTCCAACGTTATTTATTTGAAACCTTGTAATGCATGGAATTAGCATTGCATATTTGGGAAAACAAAACAAAACCAAACCTTGAACCCCCATGTTCTGAGCAAGAAAATGAGGAGATTTTGGACGTACTGAGCGAGCCCCTAAACTCCCATAGCCAATAGCCACCCTCCTTCCTAGAAGTCCCAGGTGAGCTGATTTCCACCAGGGGGTGATCTCAAAACAGACTGTTAGGTGTGACCGAGAAGGAGAGGCTGCATTTCTGGGAACTCCGGAGCACCGGGGATGCTATCGTGACTGAAACAACTACAGAGGGATGGGAGAAGGCAGAGCCCGATGTCCGACAGCCAAGGGCTGTACCTCCCTGGGGCCTTTGTCTTTGCCCGGGCAGAACTCAAGAGGTTACACCCATCTCAGAGAGAGTCTGATTTTTAAAATATTTTCATTATTATTATTATTTAATGTTTATGTATTTTTGAAGGAGAGAGAAACAGAGTATGAGCAGGGGAGGGGGAAAGAGAGAGAGAGACACACACAGAATCTGAAGCAGGTTCCAGGCTCTGAGCTGCCAGCACAGAGCCCGATGCGGGGCTCGAACCCACAAACTGTGAGATCATGACCTGAGCTGAAGTTCGACGCTTAACCACCTGAGCCTCTCAGGCGCCCCGATCATCACTGCTGTTAGCACTGGTATATTTCTTCAGGACGCCCGGCCACCTAAGAATCTGGAGCACCTTTACAGGTTTTGTAGCCCACGCTTCTGTGATTGCGGTAGCCAAAGTCTATTCTTTACCAAAAATAGAGTCAGTCTTCCGGCGTCGGCTCTCAGCACCCCTGCCTTCCCCTCTGTCTCCCTCTCGACGTCTCTCAGGTCAGCATCCCCCTCTCAGCAGCCTTGCTCCAGCCCCCTGACTACGGAGATCTCCCCGCAGTGGTCCCTCTGGAGGGACCTACAATCGGTGACAAGCTGCAAAGCTGCCATAGAGCTTCTGTTTCTCCTCCCATCTGTAAACTCTGGGAGCGCAGACCCCGCTGCCCCTCCCGGTCCGCCTGGCAGGGAACACGGGAGCTCACGTCAGGGCTGCGTCAGGGAGCGTGTGAAGACACGAAGAATTAGAGACGCACCAAGGCCCCCTCCCGGAAGCCGGCCAGGAGTATGGACAGATAGCTGACCAACGAGACAGGCGTAGCCCGTGGGAAATACGGAAAGCACCTCTGAAGCGGTCAGCCCAGGGCCACCTAGGTGGCTCTGTTGGTTGAACATCTGACTCTTGATTTCTTTGCTCAGATCATGATCCCCGGGTCATGGGATCGATCCCCACGTTGGGCTCTGCACCGTGCTTGGAGCCTGCTTGAGAGCCCCTCCCCTCCCCCTCCCCCTCCCCCTCTGCCCCTCTCCCCTGCTTGCACTCTCTCTTCCCCCATCAGATCAGCAGAGAAGGAAATAAAATAATCAACAGTGCTGTTGCCAGGAAGGAGACCGGCACAAGCTCTGGAAACAACTCCGCAGAGCAGCGGGGAGGGTCTCAGTAATCACGGAAACGCCCGCACTCACCGTCCACGTTCGCCGAGGTCCCGCTCTGTGCTCCTGTATAGTTTTATGTATCTTGTCTCATTCGGTCCTCACGACAGAACAGCCCTAGGAGCAGGCCAGCTGTATCGTCCCCTACATATAAACCTTCCTGAGTAAAGATTCGGTGCACACGTGGATTCGTAGGAGCATTATTTATCTGAGATACTATTCTACAGATCGCTCTGTTGTCATTTAGGAGCTGTTTATGACGGGCACAAAACACCATGAAGAATGTCTTTGATGAAATTTTATGTGGACTTCTACATCGTAGGATCTTAAATGGCGCACCAGCCACCCTGATCCGAAAACTTGTTCTGAAAGCTCTAATCTTAAGGGACAAGAACTAGATCCAACACTAACCACCTAGCAGGACCACAGAGGCGCGAGAATCCCCCACGACGATGCTTAGAAAAGACTGGAAGAAAATCCACCAAAATGGTAACTGATTTGGCTTCTTTTCATTCCTTCTTTGCAGTCTTCCATGAATCTCTATTTTTTTCTGTCACAAACATCATTACTTTTTATAATTTTTTTAAATGTGTATTTATTTTGAGAGAGAGGGTGAGCGGGGGAGGGGTGGAGGGAGAGGAGAGTGAGGACCCCACGCAGGCTCCGCGCTCCTGATGCGGGGCTCGGTGCTACAAGTCCGGGAACATGACCTGAGCCAAAAACCAAGACTCAGGTGCTCAGCCGACTGAGCCACCCAGGCACCTCATTACTGTTTATCATTTTTAAAACATGATTTAAGATCAAAGCAAACAAGGTTTATGTGAAGGACAGTTTCGGGGGAAGAAGAAAGGAAGTGTTTTTTTGGAGGAAAACAGATTATAGATCCTTCAAACTATGTTGAAGTCCAGAGAGGCTGAGAAGAGGGAGGGCTCACTGAGACCTGACTGCAGGGGAGTCTGTGGGTCTCATCACCTGCACGGCCCGTTGTGTCCTGAGCGGTTCACCCTCTGGTTGATGGCTCACGGCCACGTCCTGCAGGACTGACTCTTGGGGACAAAGTACCCCGCCGGTGAGAAGAGCCAGGAAGAACTTCCTCCAGCATATCCCTGATTCCCTTTCTAGACTTGACTCGGAAGACATTCTGGGTGGCCAAATGCCCTCTTCCTAAAATGCGCGCACGCCTTGGGGACCGTGCAGGAAGATGTGGTCGCACAGGGGCCGTGGCGGGTGCCTCCGTGTTCCCTAACCATCTTCACCCTGTATCAGGAATTCACCCTGTTTGCTCCTCACTCTGCTCCCCCCCACCCTCAGCAGGATTTCCCTTCAAAACCCTACTCTCTGGGGCGCCTGGGGGCTCAGTTGGTTAAACCTCCGACTTTGACTCAGGTCACGATCTCACTGTTCGTGAGTTCGAGCCCCGTGTCAGGCTCTGTGCTGACAGCTCGGAGCCTGGAGTCTGCTTTGGGTTCTGTGTCTCCCTCTCCCTCTCTGTGCCTTCACCCCCCCTCACAAAAATAAATAAACGGTAAAAAAATTTTAAAACCCTACTCTCTAATCATTGAAAATATTTAAGTCTCAGCTTGACTCTCACCCCCTTCTGCAAAGTGTCTGAAGTCACTTCCCTCTTAGAGATTCATTCCTTCCGTTGTGTTCTCTCCGTCTGTCTTCATCCCCTTTTCATATCCTGGTTGTATCGCACTCGAATCTGGCGCACACTCACCATGCGTGTCTGAGCTGAGTTCCATTCATCTAGGTTTTGTATGGAAGACACTCCGTAGATGCTTGTGGCAGAAGTGACTGAGTGACTGAGTGACTAGCCCCGGCAGGGGACATGCGGGCTGCAGCCTTTCCTGGTGCCTCAGAGGCTCCTGAACTGGGATTCTCTCTGCACCTGTTAGATCCATTGTGGAGGTATGTCCGTGGAGGTTGGGCTTTCATGGAGGAGGTGCTCTGTGTTCACTTCGTCGTGCTCCGTGGACTGTGGTTGTGTTTGATTGCAAAGCTCATGGCTCAGGAAACGTGTCTCTGAGTGTGATTTTCAGACGAGGAAGGTGTATCAGTTCCTATTGCCAGAGTAGTGCTGTTTAACAAATAGCCCCCTGCCCCCAGGGGCTTGAGACACTTAGCACTTCTGTAGCTCGTGGGTCTGCAGGCCAGCGGGACGGCTTTGCTGGCCTCAGCCGGGCTCGCTCACGTGCCTGAGGGCCAGCTCACTGCTAGCTGGCCTGGGAGGGCGCTGGCCGCAGTGCGTGGGATGCCGCTCTGCCCTGGGTCGTGTTCTGTCCTCCAGCAAGCCAGTCCCAGCCTGCTCTGGTGGCAAGGAGGAGGCGCAGAGGCGAGCAGAAACGCCAGGCGCTCTGTCAAGCCTCGACACGAGTCCAAGTCTGCCAACATCTCATTGGCCAAAGCAAGGCTCGCGGCCAAGCTCAGAGGCTGCGTGGGAGGTTTTGGAAGGTGACAGGGCTGAGCTTGGACGCTCCCTCCCAGCAGGGAGGTGACCACTGCGTCCATCTACCAGAGAAGTCAGACTTACAATATACACCTTGAACTCCGGCCTGGTTGGCGTTCAACACGCTCATGGACCCCACAGAGCTACCCTAGCCTGATTTCCTCTTTTACACAGAAAGCTTTTCCCCAGGGGACATGCAAAGAGGAGCCAACCGACCATTCCAGAAGGCTGATATTTTGGAAGGCAGCTAACCCTGTTGATAGTTAATCAAGAGGGATATCCCCTGTGTCCCCTCCCACAACCCCCCACATGCGGAAGAGACAGACGTGTTCAGGAAATTGTAACACAATATGGCGAGAGCCATCACAGACATTGTTCGTAGATTATGTTCTCAGAACGCAGGACACGAGTCACCACTCCAGTCTTCAGGTGGTCTTAACAGATGGTTGGCCCCTCCCTGTAATTCTTCCCAGAACATATCAGGGTAGCGTTGAAACTTTTTTTTTAAGCCAATGGTATTAACTTTGGTGGATATTATTCAACTTAAAAAATTGTTTTTACATTTATTTATTATTGAGAGACAGAGAAAGAGCATGAACGGGGTAGGGGCAGAGAGAGAAGGAGACAGAGAATCCGAAACAAGCTCCAGGCTCCGAGCTGTCAGCACAGAGCCCAATGTGGGGCCCGAACCCATGAACCGTGAGATCACGACCTGAGCTGAAGTCGGTCGTTCAACCGACTGAGCCACCCAGGCGCCCCTGATAGTATTCAACTTTTAACAGGCTAGTGAATACCAATCCCCTAGAGTAGGTCCTGTGAGTTGACAAATTCTTTGTGTGATTTGTAAATCCGCTCTTTGAAGGGCGCACGGCTCCCAAACACTGGTGCTGAGGCGGGCATTGGAGGCGGGACTGGGAAACACAGGTAGGGGAGTGGGGAGTGGGAGCTGGAAAGGGAGAAAACCAAAAATTGGCGCATTAAGGAGCCGATCACCGCTGTGGGCAGCCATCGGGGGTCTCCTTTAGAATTGCACGGACCAGCCTTGAAACCGTCACCCCGAGGAGTGGGCACGCTGGGCTGCGTGTCGGCTGGCTCTCCTTCCTGATTGGTTGGGTCTGCCCTGGAGTCATTAAATCCACAGCCCTTCTGGGCTTCCCTGGGGGGCAGGCTCAGAGCCTCCAGCCTGAGCTCAGGTGAGCGGGAAGCGGGAGCTGTCCGTGCCCGGGATGTGCCCCCCGCCGCTGCCAGGGAGCTGAGGCAGGCCCAGGGGCTCCAGGGCAGGGCCTCAAGGGCACGGAGACCCTCCGCAGGGAAGCCCTCACCTCAGTGCTGAAGTGCCTGCCAGGGCTCTGTTGACACCCTGGGTTTGGGCGTGTGGACCTCAAGAAATTCTGGGCTAAAATTAGCACGGCCACATCCCCGGTGAGACAGCTGGGAGCTTTCCAGCGCGCGGCGATCCATGCAGAGCGGGACGCGGAGTTATTTTTTAAGGATAACTTGGCACTTCTCAGAGGAGCAGAGGTTCCCTGTGCAGACTCCTGGCCTTGTCAGGATTCTCAAGGTCACCTCACGGTGTCGGCTCAGGCCCGTGGTTCCATTCATCGCTGCCAGCGTCGGGCGGCGCGCCAGGGAGCGTCGTCTCAGACTCACCGCGCCACATCTCTTGGCGGCTTGGCTCAGAACGGTCCTCGTGGAAGGCGGGCCTGAAGGGCCTTCCGCTCCTCCAGCACAGGCCCGCATGCTTCTGCCGTAAAGAACCAGATGGTAATTATTTTAGGCCCTTTGAGTCAGGTAGTCTGTCGCATTGGCTCAGCCCCACGGCCGTCACTCAAAAACAGCCACAGACGATGCACTCAGGAACGGGCGTGGCTGTGTGCCAATAAAACTTTATTTACAAAAACAGGCTGTGGGCTGGATTCGGGCCATGGGCCATGGATTGCAGACTCCCTGCTCTAGAAGGTCTAAAATCCAGGGGCACCAGGATGGCTCAGCCGGTTAAGCATCGACTTCAGCTCAGGTCATGATCTCGGTTGACGGGTTCAAGCCCTGCATCGGGCTCTGTGCTGACAGCTCAGAGCCTGGAGCCTGCTTCAGATTCTGTGTCTCCCTCTCTCTCTGCCCCTCCCCTATTTGTGCTCTGTTTCTCTTTCTCAAAAATAAATAAACATTAATTTAAAAAAAAATTTTTTTTAATGTTTTATTTATTTTTGATACAGAGAGACAGAGCATGAGAGGGGGAGAGGCAGAGAGAGAAGGAGACACAGAACCGGAAGCAGGTTCCAGGCTCTGACCTAGCTGTCTGCACAGAGCCTGACGCGGGGCTCGAACTCACAAACATGAGATCTGACCTGAGCCGAAGCCAGAGACTTAACCGACTGAGCCACCCAGGCGCCCCAAAAATAAATAAACATTAAAAAGTATTTTTCGAAGGTCTAAACTCTAACACTGGATAGATTAAGGCAACCAGCCCAGGGTGCGTCCAGGACTGTGGTCACCCTTGTGTCCAACGTCAGGGTGTGTTGGGGACGTCAGCCCTGACACCTCGTGTTCTTCTTTTGTAAACACCTGAGGGCACGGAGCAGTCAGCTTATCTTTTGTCAGGGACACTCTGAGTTCTGCCGTGTAACCAAATTCTCATTTTCACTGTGGCTTCTAGGAAACTTGGAGTCAGGGCAGTTTGGGTTATGGAAGGATCCTCAGCCTTCCATGGGGTTTCTTTTTCATCTTCTGATAACCCACCATGATGAATTATATGTTTTCTCGTAAGCTGCCTCACGTCCCTTTTGGAACAAGGCAGGAAAGGAGGCCAGAGAAGGGGGGGACGGGGGCAGGATGTCCCTGAGGGTCTGGGCTCGGATTCCATGTTTCTCTCGGGCGCCTACATCTCAGGCACCTGAGATCCGATTCGCTTCACCTGGAAATCCCCTCCTGTACTGGCCGCCTTGCCCTCCCTGTTCCAGGGCGTGCTGGGCTCTTTCCAAACTGGGGCCCTCGTCCGTATCAGGCCACTTCTTGCTGTCTCGTGACCAACGGGCCCATCTCTCAAGGCTCCAGAGCATCGCCCAGACCTCGTGGTGATTTGCAACTACGCTTACCACAGGTCTGGGGATAACAGAAGAACGACCTAGCTTGGAGACACTTTCCGGAGCTCTCCCTGAAAGGTTGGCGAACTAAGGCTTGTGGGACAAGTCTGGCCCACTGCCCGTTTTCAAACAACCCCGAACGCTAAAAATGACGGGGATGATGAAGGAAAAAAATCAAACGAATAACCCTTTATAACATGTGAACATTATATTATAAAATTCCCACTTCAGGGTCTATGAATAAAGTTTTATTAACACACAGGTACGCCCGTTCACTTACATGTTGTCTGCAGGCGCTCTGCCCCCCAATGGCAAAGATAAATCAGGTCCAGGGAGACTGCTCACCTACAAAGCCTGAAATATTTCTTATCTGGTCTTTTACAGAAGACATTTCCTGACCCGTTCCCTAGACCAGGGTCTTCTTCCGTGTTTCTCTCTTGTTAGCCTGATGGTTTTGATTTCTGGGCCAGAAGCTGCTTAAGTTTGCACCTGCTGTTGCCTCAGCCTGGAGGGCCCCCTCCTCTTTCCTCCCCACCCAGCTCCTCCCCTGCAGGTGTCCTTGACCTTCTCGACTGGGTTAGCTTCTCTTGACTTCGTCACCCTTGTCACCTTCTCAATTTTATGCTCGTCCGAGCGAGGATTTGATTAGCATCTGTCCCGCCTCTAGACAATAGGCTGCATCCCTCAGCGCGACGTGGGGCAGTTTAGAGGGACGCACAAAACACCGCGTGATCAAAATGCAGGTGCCCCTCTGTGCTCTGGGCGTCCCCAGCTCCTCGGAGGGGCCTGGGACTGGAAGATGCTCAACAAGCGTAGGCGGGCCGGACGGATGGACAGTTTGGACGGGACGGGGAAGGAAGACAAAGCCACACTTAGAAGAGAATTCAGGCTCACGAAGAGGGCTGATGGGGGCACAGGACTGGGCACCCTGGTCAGAACTGGAGTCTGATGGTGGGTTTTGGCTCCGTCACGGACACGCTGTGCGAGCCTGTGAAAACTACTTAACCTCTCTGGGCTCCGTGTGTCAGATGGGGGATCGTCACAGTACCTGCCTCGGAGACGTGTGCGGTCTCAACCTACCACGTGCTTAGCCTAGAGCCTGGCCCGTAGCGGGGGGCTGTGGTTGGTTGTGAGTTCCGCTCTGCACAAGATCTGTGCAGGTCCTAACCTCTGGTGCCCGTGACGGTGACCGTACTTGGAAACGAGGGCCTCTGCAGATGTAACCAGGCTGAGGTCACAGTGGAGGAAGGTGGGCTCTCCTCCCGTGACCCCGTCCAGGAAGAGGGGAGAAGGCCACACGGAGCCGGAGGCACAGAGGGCAGCGATGAGCCCACAGGCCAAGGAGTGCCAGAGTCTGCTGGAAACCACCAGAAGCTCGGAGAGGGTCATGGGGCAGATCCTCCCCCAGAGCCTTTGGAGGGAGCACGGCCGCGCCTTGGTTTTGGACCTCTGGCCTCCTGAGCGGTGAGGGAGTACGTGGCTGCTGTCCGAAGCCCCCTGGTCAGCGGTCACTTGTTACAGCGGCCCCGGGAAACCAGCACCGTGAGTGCCCCATACTCCTGACGCCATCATTGTTCAAGGGGACAGGTGAGGGCGAGGGCGAGGGCAAGGGACGTTTAGGCGCCACCTGTATTTTCTTGGGCATTTGTGTCCATGCACGGCAGGCACCTGTCCGTGGGCTGGACCTCAACCAGCAGGCGCGCAAATGTGCCGGCTGCCTTGCCCCTTGGTTGGGTGGCTGTGGGGTGCGTGGCCTCCTAGGGTTCCCCAGCGTGGGAGCCCTTTCTGGGCCCCCCTATTCAGTGCTCTCTGGGGGCACCTCCCAAATACACCACTTTCAGTCACCCTCTGGCCCCAGCTTCCGCTCCTAGGGGAGCCCGGATGGAGAGGAAGAGTTTGTAGATGGCGGGTGGAGAAGGCTCATCCAATGGATTCAAATCCCAGGAAGGCTGGGGGAGGCCTGGAGTCAAGGGCAGGTGGGCGACTTGCCCTTGAAGAGAAGGGACCCATGAGGTTGGAGAAAAGAACATAAAGATAGTTATAGACGGTGGTCACCTCGGTAAATGAAAAACTGAGCTGAGAACCCAAAGGAAAGAAATCCAAGGAAATTGACTTCTTTATCCTCTTTTAAAAAATCACTATCAAAGGAACATCTGTGCATAATTTTAAAATAATCAAATAATCTAGAAAGTGTTCTAGCAGTGAATGACGGCTCCTTGCCCCATCCCTCGCCTCCCTGCTCCTGACCCTGGAGCAGCCCCTGCTGAGCGCTGCTAGATTTTAGTTCTGGTGGGCACCCCCGCGCCTCGGAAAGGCAGGCTGACACGGTGAATTGTCGGTTTGCCAACTTCAAGCATTGCCTGTTTGCTTCCGGCTCGCCGATGGCACAGAGTGGGCAGAATGACAAGATGGCCCCAGGATTCCAGCCCCTGGCATGCACCCCCCTTCGCCCAGTCACTATTCTGGGGGAAGCTGATGTAATTAAGGTCCGGAACCACTTGACCTGAAGATAGGGAGCGCTCCAGGGGGTCTGACCTAATCCCAGGAGCCCTTTATATCTCTAGGTCTGGGGGTCAGACACCGAGAAAGTCAGAGCAGCAGAGGACCAGGGGGATTGGATGTTTGGGAAGTACTCCACTGCTGGCCTGAAGATGGAGGGACCACATGGCAAGGAACCTCGGGTGGCCTGGGGGACCTCAGAGCGGTCTTCAGCTGAGAGCCACATAACCACCCCGGTCCTACAGCCTCAAGGAACTGAATTCTGACGCGGTCACGCGGCCCCAGTAGAGGACCCTAAGCTCAGATGAGAGTGTGGTTTTATATGAGCCTGGTGAGACCCTGAGCACAGAAGCCAGGGACACTGTGCCCAGACTCTTGAACTCTTGACCTACAGAGCTATGAGCAAGCACTGTTTTAAGCCACTAAGCGGTGGTAACTTGTTACACAGCGTTGATAGCAAATACAGCTGGTGTCGAGGGTGTGAGGATCGGAGCTGTGTCTTACCACTCCTCCCCCTGTTCCTTCTGCCACCCCGGCCGTTGCTGCCCTAGTCTGTCCACCGGCCACCTGTGCAACTCCAAACTGTGACCTTCCGTGCCCTTCCCTTATTCCAGCCACCGCAGATACGACCATCTTGGCTCTCCGTTTTGCAAGCTGCGACCGTGCTCAGCTCTCTGTGGCCCTGTGGTCTCTGTCACAACTACTCTGCCCTCCTGGCAAGAAAGCAGGCACAGACAGTACGCACAAGGACGAGCGTGGCTGTGTGCCAATAAAACTTCCTTTATAAAAACAGGCTGTGGGTCCATCTGCCCTGCAGAGCCCATTCCACCTCCCGTCCTCTGCCCAGTGAACCGTTCCTCTTACGGGATCAAGGCTGCCGACTCTGGCATTCTCCTCTTGGCTCAATCCCGAGGGTCTATTTCCAATTTATAAAAAGCAGACTGATGTGTGGTGATGGGAAGTCCTGAGACTCTCCAGGCTCACCTCCGCTTGTCAGTGATGATTAAAACGGCTGCCTCTCTCCGATTCTGTTCAATTGAAAGGAAGAGGCTGCACAGAGGATAAACATGGAGACCCCGCTCCTTCCTTTCGAAACACCCCCGGCCTGTGCGGCCCACACCTCGCGAGCAGGGGGTCACAGCTGGAAGCGTTTGCCTGGGAAATTCAGAGTCGTCAGAGGCATTTATCCGGTATTTTATTGTAATCGGTTAACTTATGCTTTGTTTACCTCGTGGATATGATCTGACATCTAATGCCAGGGTAACCGCTGCCTTTCTCTGTTCTGTGTTGTCAGGAAAATGTATGTTTCTTTGGCTTAACATCTTTAAAAAAAATGAGAAATGGAGCTTTGGAATAAATTTTCCACCGCGCACGTTGACGAGCCTGCAGGCCCCACGGTCTGTGTTCTTTTAAGTCAAATAAAACTGGTTTCTGCAGAGAACATTCAAATGTTTCACCTTGGCTGTTGAACTTGGAACTAATCTTCCAGAATCAGCGTGGCTGGATGTCAGTCCGGGAACGATCGGTTGGAAAACGCTGATTCCCAGGAGGAAAATACCGGAGGCACCCAGGCGTGCGTGGCTCCTTCGGTCGCCTGTGCCCGGGCCGTGCTTCTCCTGCACGTGGGCGCACACGGCACAGGCGGCCCGTCCTGCCCGGCCACGCACCTGCCGAGGAGCATTTGCCTTGACTGCTGCTCATCATTTCCGATTGTTCTCCAAATAAAACAGGCCCCGGAGCTGAGGCGAACGCTTTTTCCACCGGATATGGGTCCGGAATAAATAATCAAGAGAAATCTGCACCTCCAAGCACATCTTGGGAGATAGCTTTTAATTCAGAGCAGTCGGAAGTCAGAGAGATAGAGAATAGAGCAGGGTGGATGCAAAACAAAGTCAGCGTGCTGCCGCAGCAGCTTCACCAAGGACAGTCCCCTCCTGAATCTGTCATCTGTCACCTGGTGATAGGGTGCACGGGCTCTCTGTCTTTTTCCTCTCTCTCTCCTCTCCCCCACCAGCCACCGTCTCCAGCTCTCTCTCTCCCTCCTCCCTCTCTCCTTACCCTTTCTCTTTCAGCTACAAGCTCTTCTTCTTCTTCAAAAAAATACTTTTCAGGAGCCTCGTGCGGGGGAGGGCTGAGCCGATTAAGCAAGTGTACGACTTCGGCTCAGGTCACAATCTTGCTGTTCGTGGGTTCAAGCCCCGCATCGGGCTCTGTGCTGACAGCTCAGAGCCTGGAGCCTGCTTTGGATTCTGTGTCTCCCTCTCTCTCTCTGCCCCTTCCCCACTTGCACTCTCTCTGTCTCTCAAAAATAAATAAATGCTAAAAGAAATTTAAAAAATAAAAAAATTCAACTTATCTTGCAATAAGTAGACTCTACAGAAAGTTGCAAAAACAGCCAGCGAGTCCCATGGCCCGTGCACTCGGCTGCCTCCCGATTAATCTTCGCACACGACGCCGCAGCCGCATAGGCAGGGGCGCGCCAGGCACAGCGCGCGTCCGGTCCTGCGTCATTACGCCCTTCATCTTTTATGTTCACTTCTCCTCGTAAGTTTACTCCATTTCTGGCATTTGTAACTTGCTCGAAGGACACACACCGAGTATTTATATTCCATCTGCTCACTTCCGGGGCGTCCGACAGGACCTGGCCTTCCTGCAAGGCACGCCCACAGTGGGCGGGGAGGATCTGGACCCAGGGTTCCTGACCTGGCCGGCCACCTTGGGAAGGGCTGTCATATACCTGGTCTCTATTCGGTCCCCACTTAATAAGCAGAAGGAGATGAGACAGAGGTGAGCCCGCCTGGCTCCCGGCTAAAAGCTCTGGTTACAGAATTGGTGAGAAAGCCGTTCAAATGGAAATGAGTTTTGTGGGCGATCTGCGTGCGTCCGCCAGGCGGGCCGCCCCCTGTGGCGGGTGGTTGCTGGCAGGGGGGCTCCGCCTGGTCCTGGGGCCAGAGTGGGACCTGCTGGGAGGCCGGGAGGTGGCCGAGTGTCCTCGGTTCCCACAGGGGACACGTCCATGACAGGTGTGTGTGCATAGTCCTGCCCCTGCCCCCCGGGGTCCTGCAGTCAGACTCAGTCCTGCCCCTGTCTTCCTGGAGATGGGGTCACCCCGCAGGCCGCCCCCACCTCAGACGCCTGTCACAAGTCCAGGGTGTCCTCTGTGCTTCTGACCGAAGACCGGAGGTTCCCACGGCCTCCTCTTCGGGTTCAGCTAGTTTGCGAGGAACGGCTCTCAGAACTCAGGAGAACAGATTACTGACGAGACCGCTGGTTCCTCATAAAAGGATGTAACTCGGGAACGGGCAGAGGGAAGAGCAGCAGCGGGCGGGGGCCGTGGGGTTCCCAGACCCCGTCCCGACGGGCCACCCTCCCCGCACCTCCACGCCTCCGCCGGCCGCAGACTTCCTGAACGATGCCTGTGCTGGGTCTATAAATCACAGGGTCACGAGATGGAATCCACTTTTTTACACCCTGGCAAGGAAAAGGTGGGTCTGTGAGTTCTCCGGGATCTGAGTGAGTGGACAGCTTCTGGCTCTTTTGACCTAGAGCAGTGAACCTTACGTGAGGTGTGGGGCTGTTGGTGAGGCGACCCCAGACTTAGGACGGGGCCTGGCCGGTCAGGGGGCTTTGGGGCCGGCGCTGGGCTGCCCGGGGCTGTCTTTCCACCATCTCTGCATTTTTCACTGGGAATTCGCTGGAGTCAGCATCATCCATCTGTCTCTGTGGGGCTCAGGGGGCTTCTGAACAGATGGGCAAGGCGATGGGCTGGAGACGCCTGCAGGCCCGCATTTGTCCCACATCGACCTTTCTGGAACATTCGGACACCACGGGCGAACGGGCTTGTGGCTTTCTTTCTCCTGAACAGACAGTATATGAGAACAGAGGAACCTGGCTTCTGGGCAGACAGTGCCTAACGATCTGAAGACAGGCCTCCGTGTTTTCTTGGCTGGGGAAAGAAATGGTTGCCTTCCTCCAAGCTGGCCTCTGAGGCACCTGTCAAGTGAGACGGTCCTTGTCGGGGTGGGGCAGAGGTCAGGAGGAGAAATCTTCTATTTTTAAAGAAGTTTTAAATTCCAGCACGGTTAATGTAAGTGTAATATCAGTTTCAGGAGTACAATGTGGTGATTCCTCCCTTGCGAACATCACTCTGCTCAGCAGGCGAGTGCCCGCCTTAACCCCCATCCCCTGTTCCCCCTCCCCCATCCCCTCCCCCCATCCCC